>APFE031037676.1:0-36194 GCA_000404065.3 Pinus taeda
AAGTTTCTCACTTTTGGCGACAGGTTTACATCAATGACCTTCGACCGAGAGATTTTACGTGGTGTTCGACGCCAAGTCCCTTTTTCACACCACGTGAATTGTACTGTAGTACCTTGAGGATCCTTGTCATTATTGGTGATTCCTCTCGCGCCTGTTAACAACTTACATCATTGGTTGGTAATCAGGCGATGTCTTTCCATGTTTGACTCCAGAACAATTTTCACATGGATCGACTTGTACTCCGACTGAAGATTGAACGAGTTTTGAAGACCCCGGATCTAGTTTCATCAATCTGGGCTGTGATATATTCAGGAATATAAAGACATCAAGTGTACATCATTGTCAAACAGATAATCATCCAAATCAAAGGATGATGTGTCCATATCATCAGTCTGTCACACAGACAATTGTCTCTCCTATGTACATGAAAATGAATTTATAAAGATGAGCATGGGAATGCCGCCTCAGCTAGATCATCAAAAAATGTTGTCAAAATAATGTATTGTATTGTATCTTATTACAGGTCGCCTCCCAGCTCGGAAAAACTTCAGATCCTCATAGTAAAGCATTTCACCCGACATCAGAAAGATTAATGAACTCATGCTTTAGGGGGCAACTGTTATAGACATTTTTGGACACTTCAACCCCAATCACAAATGTCCATAAACTGAGGGATCCTAAGTCCCTAAAAGTGTTGTTTCATTGCCTAAAGGAACAAGGTCAACTGATTACATCATCTCCCAGAATTTCTCCACTGGAAACTGCTCATAAATGGTCAAAATTGGACCATATTGAAAGCTCAATGCAGAGGGTGCGATGCATATCACCTTCCCAGTGTACAAGGTGTGATGCATACTGATTTTCTCCTCTGTACGGTGCGATGGTTGGGAATGTACAAATGGCAGGGACAAAAATGCAAGGTGGAAGATCATGGAATCTTCCAGAAGCTTCCCCTTTGACACTTGCCTCTCTATTTTCGACCACGGATGAGTAAGAGATCATCATTCTCCAAGTGGAAGTAGGAACTATCAGAAAGAGGACACTAATCAAGATCCCGCGAGATGACTCACCTCTCTGTAATCATCTATATATGGATCCTTCATCACAGAGATCTAGAGGCTGGAATTTTGTATCTTATAGAGAAGTGTTGTTGGTTTTCTGGTGTACATTCACAGTGTTGGGTGACCTAAGTTTTGCTTGAGGTGAAGAAGGGATTCCTAGTTGAAGGATGATGCTGGGTCAGAGCACATGGTTGTAATCCTCTTGCTACTTTTCATCTTAATAAATCTATTCTTGTTTCCTTCCATATTCTTGTGTACTTTTTTATATATGCATTTATATGGTTAATACACATTTGATCCTGTATTATTTATGAATTTAGATCCTTGTTTCTTCGATAGTATTATGTTGTTGTGATTCCATAAGTTCTGTTGAAGCTGGGAAAACAAAGAAGAAGCGGTTAAGCTCTATCAAGAAGGAGAGGAAATCAAGGGCAAAACTTTGACTGGTCCTCTTGGTTCTCCTCTCATCTATTTTCATAAAAGGAAACAATAGTAGACTTTGATTGTTTCTTTCTAAGATAAACACCCATCTTAGTGGGAATAGCACCATTCGAGTGGACATTATTCCTGGATAACGCTCCTGCAGTTGCCTCCTTAGTAATTCATTCTCATTCTCAAGGTGGCTTCCTATAATGGCTTCTCTGTCTCTGAGAGCACTCAATTCCCTGCCCATTTCCCTAAGTTTGTCTTCCATGTGGCCAATATCCTCAACGCCTTTGGACGGGCCTATTTGCATCCACTATGCGTTCTCACTCTCTCTTTTTCCAATTCAAAAAACAGTTGAATTGCAAACTTCTATGGGATTATCTTGCCTCCATAGAGTAGTCTGTAATAGGAGTCAAGATTAGGCTGGGGGTCAAGTTCTTGTAGCTCTTGTGCTTCCTCTTTCACCTCTGGATGTCCTCCTATATTTTTCTCAAGCTTTTGTGTCTCCTGTAGTTTGGACAATGTCTCATGTAGGATTGTTTTAGCCTCCTGTAAGTCTGGTTTGGGGTCCTGTAGAATTGCCTTTCCCTTCCATGTAGAAGATCTTGTAGTCCTCCTTTCATAGGTCATGGGTGTCTTGGAAGGATATTCTTTCACCTTGGCAGATGGTGAATCTTCAATGTTAATGGGAGTCTTTCATGAGTGTTGAGGTTTGCCTGTTTTAATTTTGGTACTCTTCCTTGCCCTGAAATACATGGAGGTTTTTCTTTTCCCCTTCTACTTCTACTTGACTAGTGTACTAAGGGTATTGAGGGCAGTTGCTGCTTCTCTTTGCAATGTTTTAGGGGACTCTTCTCTTTTCTCTGCCCTCTTTGCCTCCTTTTCTCCCTCTTCTGTCTCTTTTTCCTCCTCCTGCTCTATCTCTTTTTCTCTCCTCTCCTCTATTTCTTTTCTTTCCTCCTTCCTCTCTTACTATGCTATGTCACCACTGGCTTCATATTCTCCTCCTTGGTGTTCTCCCTCCTCACTGACAGTAGGACTCACATCATAGGTTAATTCCTAGATGTCATCCTCAGCGGTCATATTTATGAAAACTTCCCATGCTATAGGGATTGTAAGGGTATGGAGGGCTTCTTCTACTAGGATCTTGATTAGGCCATGGTGAGCTAGATGTTGTGAATTTCCTTCTTGTACCTTGGTGCTAGAGTCAATGGGGGACTAAAGGAGAAAGTAATGGATACTGAGCTTTTGATGTGCTGGGGTATCCATGCCATATCTCAATTCTTGGAGGATTCTGAAATGATATCCATAAACAATGTTGTACCTCCCATCACAAGAAATGTATTTGATCACTTGGTAGCTAACCTCATCCTAGGGATATGGTACACTAGCCCTCCTAATTCCATTTTTGTCTTCAACAGGGGTTTCATTATCTTGGAAAAATTTCCTCTTGGCAGCCTGGCCAATTATTTTCTCATCTTTACTCGAAGGAAGCCCAAGAGGAAGGGTAGTGACCCTACGGACGAATTCAAGGGTTATTTCAATGGAGAGGCATCCAATGGTTACAGTAACATGATTTCTTGTGTGAGGGACCTGAGAGAGAGAAAATTCATGGGCAATTTCATCATCCAACCCTCTAAACTTCTCAAAGAAATTCATCTAGTTTGCCCTTGTAAATATTTCCACCACTTCAAGATGTGCATGGAGTCTAGTGGAGTTAGTGGGCTCTTTTCTCATAAACCCCCTATCATAATGTATGTACTTATTTCGAAAAACTAGATATGGAGGTGGAAACAAAGAATTTTGAGTGAAATAGAAAAAAAGAGGGGACTATGTTTTTTTTTTTTTTAGATTTTTTTTTTTTTTTTGTATTTCTACCCTCTTAAAGAATCATTTTATCTTCAAGTTGAGACCAAGTCTTTCACATTTTGATATTCAACAGAGGGAATTTATGAACCCTAGCTCTTCAGAATAAAATTTGTGCCAAAAATCATGTTTCCTCCCTTCAAAATGACTCACTGCCCCTCCTGTAGAAGCCCGTTGTCCAACCTGTAGATTTCCTGTAGGTGCTCCAGTAGAAAACCTATAGGGCTCCTGTAGAAGATGTCGAGATAAAAAATATGGAGGAAAGCGATGGAGGATGGTGGATACAAGGTTGTGGAGGCATAATAAGACTATTGTGTGGCTGAGTTATGAGGAGAAACAGAAGAGAAGGTGGTGAGAATGCACGGGGAGGAGTGCTCATTACCTTTTATGGTTGTTTTTAGTTATAAGTACTGAGCTGGCAAGGTGTACGTTGCCTAGATTAGGACCGTTGGTCCCCACCTGCTTGATCATCATGACCCCCTTCATAATAATCCCCTAATTACTGCATCGAAGTTAGCTCTTCCTCCCACTACCTGTCCTTCGCATCTTTTGCTTGAGTTGACTATGCGCACATGTGGGTGATATCTTGGTTAAGTCGAGTCAACTAAATGAAGGTGGCCAAGCTATCTGGTCACCTTTCCCTCTTTCAATTTCAACCATCTCGTTGTCTTCGTATGATTCCTAATTACACAAATGTAGATAGAGGAGTGACTTAGCTACTTACCTGTAATCCGAGTGTATTTATTGTCATTAACTGTGAGGTGTTGTGGCTTTCTCTACTACATGCCTTCATTTTCCCTCATGCATGTTGTCTCTACTTGCTAATGTGTTGTTGTGTGTTTTCACAGGTTCTTCTTTTGTTGGACCTGAGCTATATGTGCCTTTTAAACCTTCAGATGTGATGTCCCTTGTTGTTGGTGTTGGACTTATATGGGATCGGCTGCTACAGGAATTCCTACAAGAGCTCCTGTAGCTGCTTCTCCCCTTGAAACTTTAGCTATTTCCCTATGCTTGGAGCTCGAAAATCATGTTATAGGTGGAGATGAATAATGGAGGGATAGCAGTTAAGCTTCAAGTAAAGTTAATGGTTCCTTTTCCTCCTTTTATTTTTGTTTTTTTTTTCAAAACGAAAAAAATTGTTTTTCTGTGTTTTTCTTAGAAAGGAAAAAAGAAAATAATGATGCTTGGAGTGTGATGCAGGCTTGGAAATTATGGAAATGAGGTTTTAAGATGGTAAGAGGGATTATAGGTTCCTCATGAAGCTTTTCTTGTCCTTCAAAATACCTCATGTAGACACTTTTGGCTCTTTGTAATTCCTACAAGAGCCTCCTGTAGAAAAAACAAAGCCTGCTGTAGAAAACACAGTTTTGGAAGAAGAGGTATAGTGGGCTGGAAGAGATGCCAAAAATGATGGAGGAAGGTGTGGAGAAGATGAGATGGATGCTGGTATGAATTTCAGGGTCCCCTTGGCACCTTCTTTTGCTCCCCGTAGTCCTCCTGCAAACCTACAATGCAATAAAAATTCATTTTTTCTTTCTCTCTTTTTTTTTTGAAAACAACTAGGGTACCTCAGAGAGGTTTTCACCTTAATTGCCTGCCCTGGGTGCCTCCAAGGGAGGTTTTCACCCAGGGATCTTATTATTTTCACTTTTTGTTTTACATCACTGGGCCGCCTTAGAAGAGTTTTTCAACCCAATGATGGGACTCAAGTGCCTCATGGATGTTTTCACTTGAGTCCTTATTTTTTCCTCTTTGTTCTTTAGTGAGTGGGTGAAATGGAAGCTAAGACATGCTCCACTACCATCACTGTTTTATTCAAATCTTCAATAAACTCTTTCTTGGAGAGTGATTTCTTGTATACTTTCAACCGATGTCCATTGACAAGCATGGGGTTGGCTTCATCATCAATGGTTCTGATTAGAATTGAACCATTGTCATTACATTTCTCCACAGTGTAGGGTCCCAGCCATCTTGTCCTCGGCTTGCCTTTGAAATCCTTGTATCTTGAATCATAGAGTAGTGCCCAATCTCCCTCTTGGAATTGCTTCTCCTTGATATTTTTGTCATGCCTTATCTTTCTCTGAAGCTGAAATAGATCTCTATGGAGAAGGGATTGCAATATGTATTAATCTAATCCATTGAGTTGAAGTAACCTCTCCTTCTATGCATGGCTAAGGTCTAGGGCCAGCGGAGCTGCCATCCTTAGGGTATTGAATTGAAACTCTATTGATAGCAAAGCCTTCTTCCCATAGACTAGTTCATAAGGTGGGAACCCAGTGGTGGTCTTCTGTGTTGTGTTGTAGGCCCAAGTGGCCTCAACTAATCTATCCACCCAGTCTTTTCTACTGTTTCTCACTACCTTGGTTAGGATCCCTTCCAATTCTTTGTTAGTGACCTCCACTTGCCCATTGGCTTGTGGACTGTAACTGGTGGAAGTCCTGTGCTTAATCTTATGATGTCTGAGTAGGTATTCAATCAAGTTGGAAGTGAACTAACTACCTCAATCTGTGACCAACTCTCTTAGATACCCGAACTTGTAGAATATGTTTTCCCTAAAAAACTCATCTACTTTTTCCTCTGTTGCTGCTTTGATTTCTTTTGTCATCACCCACTTTGTCAAGTAGTCGATGCACACAATGATGTACTACTTCTGCTTTGAAGGAGGGTTAATAGGCCCCACAAAGTCCATGCCCCACTTGTCAAATGGCTAAAAGTCACTTGAGGTTGCATGGGAATTTCATCCTTTGGAGTTGGTTTCCCCATCCTCTAACACTGATCACATTGGCTCGTGTATCTCCTCACATCATGATGAAGAGTGGGCCAATAGTACTCTACTTGAAATATCTTGAAGGCAGTGCTTTTTGTTGCAAAATGACCTCCACAAGGCCTGTCATGACAAGTCAGGAGGATGTCAAAGACTTCCTCCTCCCTGATAGATCTTCTCAAGATCTGATCTGGCCCAAGTTTGAAGAGATTTCCTCCAATCCAGGTGAAAGGGGTGCTTTTCCTTACTATATTTCTCTTCTCTTTTGAGGATAGGTGTGGTGGGAACTATGTTGAAACCAAGTAATTTACTATAGCAATAAACTATGGAGAGAGTACAAATATAGAAAATAGGTGTTCATATGGAATTTGGTCATCCACCATTCCTTCTTCACTTGTAGGCAAATTTACTCTAGAAAAAAAGTCAAAATCTTCTGTAGTCATACCATGGAAGTGAGATAGGGCTGAAGGACATATATTCTTAATTTTGGTATCCCCATTGGTCTCCCGAATGGGGAAGGTACCCTCTATTCTCCCTCCATTTCCCCTAGCATTTCTGTTTCCAGTCTTTGGCTCTAGAAGAATGTTTTCTTCTTCTTCTTCCCCTATAGGTTCTTCAAATATGTATGGATGTTCACCTAAGGGTTCTTCTTGATTGCAGCCACCAAAGAAGAGAGAAGGTTGGTTGTGTGAAGTAGTGGGGGTGTTGGGAAATTTTTTTCCTAAGTTATCTCTACTCCTACGAGGCATGAAAGGAAATATTTTTGGTTGGTTTTTTGTTTCTTTTTCCCCACACTAAAAGTACCCACAGAAACTGAAATTGTGATTGAACAAAAAAAATTGCAACTAGCTAAAATGAACTTGCTGAATGAAAATTTGCAAAGTTAAAAAGGAAAGCAAGGAAATGGAGAACTGAAAGAAAAGAAATGACTAGTCTATTTTTGCTGAAATAAAATATTAGCATAATGTTGCAATAGGAAATAGAAGAAAGCAGTTAACACGGAATACTCTGACACTTCCCTGGCAACGGCACCAAAAGTGGTGAGCACCAGTATTGTAGCAAGAATGTTGCAACTCTTGGGCGACCAACTTTACTTTTATCAACGCAGTAGTTTGTAACAAACTTGGAAGCGTCGATGCTATATGCACAAGTACTAGTTGTCACTGCATGTTGTCACTTGGTCATCCAGCGCGAGATCACTAGGAGCTCAAGCCAACTTCTATAAATTTTAGAAGAAGCTCTATGTGTGATGAAAGGAAACAAATATTAGTCTACGGATGCTATTCTAACTACAGAAAGGAGAAAGACTGGAATGTAAAGCAAAGCCTAGTAAACCCTAATTAACAAGCTAATTCTACTTTTTCCAAAAACACTATGAAAACCATGAAATAAATGCCACTACCTACTCAAGGAAGTAAACAACATATAACCATGATATTTTTGGAAGTAAATAATCAAGCAACATATTTTTTATTTTTATGTGTTTTTATGTGAATTTAACATGCATCTAATTTATTGTGTGCGAGTGTGGCAGCGAACAAGTGGCGTTAGAGTGTGGTTTTGGAGCTTGAGAGGATGTAAGATGGTGTGGATGGGTCCTAGGAGGTCTTAGGTGGCCTTCTGGAGGATTTTCTCACACTCAACCTTCAAACGAAAGCCTACTTGAAAAACTACAGGAGGACACAGGAAAACTACAGGAGGAAAACAGGGAAATTAGAGGAGGCCTACAGGGGGAGGCCGAGAGAAATTTTCGCTATTGTGAGTGTGAGAGTGGATGGAAAAGGTGGATGAAGGTTGGAATGAGGTGTTTGGGTGCCTAAGGTCTACCATGAATCACTAGGAGAGAGAAATATGATTGGGTTTGCTCAAGGAGAGAGGAAGAAGTTCTATGAAAAATGAACGAAACTAAGGTAGAATTGAGGTGAGGTTTGGGAGACCTATAGGGCATGGATTAGATGGAGGGTGTGATTGCTAGTAAGATGGCCTATTGCTGGAAGAGATCTGATGCATAGAAACTGACATTCAATTAAGAAAATATAGCAACCAATGAGATGAGTGCATCCTAGGAAAAACCTAGTTTTTCATTAAAATAGCCTAAACTATGATGTATAGAAGGAAATGCTGGGAAATGATGTAAGAAAGGAAAGCATGCAAAAGGACTATTTCAAATCAAGAAGTGAACATGATAAATAAGATCTAAAGTGAATAAAAACTGGACTATCAACCTACTAGAGAGCTGCAAACACTAGAAGTCCTAGGAATGAGGAAAATCTATGTTTTTGGGGCAGCAAGAGAGTATTTGACTCAAATCATGGTCCCAGATGGAGGAAGAGAGGCCAAGGCACTGTTTCTAGCCTTTTGAATCTTCTTTGATCACTGCTTAACCTACTACAAAAATCATAAATGAAGCAAGCTACTAAATCATCAAAAGCAACCTATTCTTAACCATAAGAGATATACATCTAACAACAAACTAATCTACAAACTGAAGTAAAGAATACACATACAAGTAAAGAGAAGCTTGGCTACTTGGATTGGGCCCTATCCCAAGAGATTCAACCCTCTGAGGCAACTCAGTGATAGCTCAAAAAGGATTCCATCTTCATTATCAAAATATAGCAAGATTACATAAAACTATCATAAAATAGTAAGCTCGAAATTTGAGCAGAGTTTACACAAGAAAAAAATCCAACCCTAGTGAGGCCCTAGGCCTCACTACTTATACATTTGAAGCTACCAACAACTTCCTTAAAATCAGTGAGGCTTTGCTCCCAAAACTTGAGATAACTATCAATCAGCTTCCACTTGCTTGCCTGCCTTCTAGCGCATGATTCAGTTGCTTGTACTCCAAGCTGAATGAAGGGGAATTCAAAGTGAGGAGCAATAAATGAGGGGGATTCCCTCCTATAAGTCCTCTCCTCTATATACTTCTAGTTATTGCTACAGTTTGACCACTAGATCCTTGACTTGGACCTCGAAATCCATCAATAATCTGCATTAAATACATGTTAGACGACATGGCATAATAACTAACTCAACTCACCCTATAAGCATAAATATAGTCAAAAAATCATACAACAAGCTAAGAGAATGGTTTCTTTGACTAGTTTAGGAGGTAAAATGAGCTCATATAATTACCCATTTATGAGGCTTGTCAACAACCCATCCAAGATTTTCCTTCCCTCGACAAATCTTGTTTGGTCCAGAGAGATGATATTTAGTATGAGGGGTTTTAGGCATTTTACAATAACAGTAGCTATGATTTTATATATGAAATTACAAAAGGAAATAGGAAAAAATCCCTGAGGATCTTCTGATTTCAATGTTTTAGGAATGAGAGAAATAAAAGTGGAGCTCAAATTGGGTCATACCTTTTGATTGTAGTGGGATTCCTCAATGACCTCAAGAATTTCCCATCCCATGAATTTCCAGGTGGCTTGGTAGAATTCTGTTGTGAATCCATCCGGGTTTGGGGCCTTTTTTTTCTTCATTCCCTTGAAAATTTCTTCCACCTATTCTAGATTAGATTCCCTCATCAAGGCTAAGTTCTAGTCCTGAGTTACCCAGTGAGGTATATGTTGCGAGACTCTTTGAATTGCTTTAGTTCTATTTTCTTGTGGTTATGATAGGAGATCTCTAAAGTGATTTACCAGAAGTTCCTCCATTTATTCATGCTAGACTCTATGATTCCCCCCATCATCTTTTAGGGAGAATGTTTTGTTGTGTCGTTGATGTTGAACCATGGCTTTGTGAAAAAATCGAGTGTTTCGCTGCCTTTTCCTTAACTAGTTCACCCGCAATTTCTGTTTCCACATGATCTCTTCCTGTTTTATCCTTTCTTCCAGCCAATTTATTAACTGTCCCTCTTATTTAGCTATCTCTTTTGATCTCCCTTCCTTTATGATTTTTTGTTTCACCTCCATCATGTGATTTTTGATTTTGGTTTTGGTTGTTCATAATATGCCCAAATTCTTCTTTATTCCATTTCCTAAATTTCCACTTGAGATCCTTGAGTTTGAGTTGGAACATATGCATGCAGTTCCTACCTTGATGTTCACTCTGAGTCCACCATTCCTCTAATTTTTTTATTAGGTCTAGGTCTCTTATCCAGAAGGCTTCAAATCAAAAAGGTCGATTTTTAGGGCTCGCTTTTAGATCCACTTCCAGTCTTATCAGCCAGTGATTTGATCCCATACCTAGGAGGATCAACACTTCTATAAATATATCTTTCCTTATGGCTTGTTTTTAGATTAAGAATCTATCCAGTTTTGAAGTGATTTGATGGCCTCCTCGTCTTCTATTGTTCCAAGTGTGAACCCCGTTGATTGTTGGAAGTTCTACTAAGTGTAGTTATGCAATGGTATCACCAAATATTTCCATATTTGTATCCATTATTTTCATACCTCCCTTGTTCTCTACTAGGTAGGTTATCATGTTAAAATATCATCCTACAACCCAAAGGTCTTCCGAGTATAGGTTTCTCATCTTCATCATATTTTGGAGTAATTATCTTCTTTCCCCCGGGATATGTGGTACATACACTCCTGTGAGTAGGACCAAGTCTTTTGATCCAATAATTCTAAATCTTCCTAAGATTATTCAAGGGAGGCTGACCCAGTCTTCAAACCAGATCTCTCCAGGGTTCCATATAATCACCAACCCTCCAGCACTACCATTTGCTTCCTAGGCTACAACTTGATACTGGGTCTTGAAATTTTCCAAAATTCCTTTCAGTTTGGTTTCACTGATTTTAGTTTCCTATATTATCATGATGCTTGGTCTATATTTCTTCAATCTCTCTTTGAGGTACCTCTGTTTGCCTTTGTTATTGAGGCCTCTTATGTTCCATGTTGTAATAATCATTTCAACAATTTTGGGGGTTGTTGAAAGACCTCCGATAACAATACTACTCTTCCATAGTTTACTACTAGTTCCCCAACAATCTGGATGGATTCATTCATTATTCTTCTTCCCCGCTTCTTCCCCCCTTTTCCTAGGGTTCTTGATTCTTTCCCTTGCCTGCCTTAAGACCCTAGGTGATTTGGTTGGGCTATGATAGTTGATCCTTATTTGGCCTTATATTGCTGAAAAGTTTCCTTCTAGAGTTGCTTCTAATCTTCTGGGTTGAAACATTCATCCAAGTGTTTCCATGCAAGTAGTAAATGTTTCATCACTTGCTCTTATGTGCAGAATTCCTACAGAAACTCTGATAGATCTAGAATTCTAGTTACATTAAACACAGGTAATTTGTTGATATTCAAGAGAGGAGAGAAAGGACTTGCTCCATAAAATCAATATATTAAATTAATGAATAATAGTAATACATGAGCAACAAAACATCTAATCCCAAAGGGAGGTGGTTATATAGAAATTGTTGAATCTATAAAACTAGGAAAAAACTATTAAAAGACTAGAAAAGGATAAGAAAAGCTAAAGGGAGGCCTTAAATAGCAATAATGACTCAAGAAAACCTATGCCAACTATCATCCATGAGGAAATCATGAGTAGTGGTGCATTTCCCAAGGAAGGCAACTTTAAAACATGCTAAAATGGTCTGGGGGACCAAATCCCTTAATTTAAGGGGGAATCTTCATGTGGGGCGCCAATCCTCAAATAACTCAAGTGGATGAGATGTGGTTAGGTGTGAACATGCAATTAGATGTCTAAATGGTTTAGGAAAGCAGTTGGACCAATATATCCATAATATTAAGCCTTCAAAGGTAAAAAACAAGGGAAAGTCGGTCCACCAAGCTAGTTTACCAGAAAACAACTATGAACATTGTTTTTAGTGCATGTGTCCAAGTCAAGGATACTTAGGCTAAAAACTAAATGTAGACGTTAGGATTATATTACAATACCCCCCCTTCATCCTAACTCGCTTATCTAAACTGAGTCCCAGCTAAGATGCCATGTTAGGTACTCAGGTACAATAAATAAAAGATCCTCATAAAATGAAGAAAGAGGGAAAACCTCATGGGAACACCCCCACAAAAAAAAAGAGGAAAAAAGGTCTAAGTGGCTAGAAGGTCTTCCTTAGCTATCTCCACCACTCCAAGCATAGCTCTTAGTTCTGAAAATTTCTTTTCAGTGAAAGACTTGGTGAAGATGTCTACAACCTGCTGCTTAGTGGCGCAGTACTGCAGTGATATGACTCAATCACGGATCAACTCATAGATGTAATTCATGTGAATGTCGATGTGCTTGATCCTCTACCTCTAAAATAGATCAAGTGATTCCTGAATGGACCCATGATTGTCACAAAATATGACGGTCAAAAGTGGATATTGAATACCAAACTCGAAGAGAATCCCCTGCAACCGAACAACCTATGTAGTTGCATTCACTGCACCTTTATAATCTGCCTCGACTGTAGATAAATAAATAGTGGATTCCTTCTTGCTAGACTAGCAAAATGGCCCTGAACCAAAGCTAAAACAAACAAGAGGTGGACTTATGGTCTGACCATCACCAACCTAATCAGAATCTGTGTACCCAATCAGTGAAAGTGGGTAATCTGCAACATAAAAGATACCAAAACTGGAAGTACCTTTCAAATATCTAAGGATTCTCTTTGTAAATTTCCAGTGAAGCTCATGGGAGTCTTGCATATATCTGGAAAAAACTCCTATTGTAAACGATATATCAGGTTGGGTGTGAGTAAGATACAACAAAATCCCAACCAACTATCGATACAGTGTACTGTCCACCAAAGGTGTAGTACCCACATCGTCAAATCTGATTCGCAAACGAAAGGGAGATTTTGCTGGCTTGCATTTGTGGAGCGATAAAAAGGTGTCTTTTTTAACTCCTAATTACCTCACATTAATTGTCAACCCAGGGATGACTTTTTATTTCAAGAGTGTACTCAGTATGAGGCGGCTATTTACTCAAGAGTAATGTTTTGCAGTATAGTGCTCAAAATACAAAAGTAAATGAATTCTAAACCATTACTTCAAAAGGATAAAATCACACGAGGAGCTTATCAGTCAAGGGTTCGGAAGCGATAACCCATCCCTCTAGAAACTGATGGAAAGGAAATTAGAGCATGGACCATAGGTCTAGGAGCTAGGCAGCGACTGCTGAAGCTCACCACAACCTTAGACCTTCTCTCACACCAAAGCAGCAAATGCAAGTAAATGGAACGGTAGAAAGTAAAATAGAACAACAAATAGGAAATGGAAAAACAATTCTAAAATCGAACAACAATAAATGGAACAGCAAGAAACTGAAATGTTCTAAACTAAATCATTCACTCAAACAACCATCAATTGAGGATATAGTAGCAATAACTCATTCCTCTGGATATTGATGCAATTGAAATCAAACATTAATAAGATCCACAATCTAAGAACTTAGGCATCGATAGCCAATGTCCTTTACAGTTGTTGATCTCACACACAACACTAAATAACCAATTGGAAAGTGCAAAGGATTAAATCAATCGTATTACTACAACTTGATGAAAATGAAACAATTGTGCTCACTAAAAGAATGCTGAAAGGTAAGCTTAAATAATTGCAGGAAGTAAATGAATAATAGCGCTAAGTATTAGAACTGAATAGACAAACTTATATAACTGTAATGAATAGAAAATTGTTAAATTACTGGAGTGATCAGCGTAGCTTTGAAGATGAAATGAACAGTGCAACAACATGCTGGAAAAAAGCAGTGAGCTATGTTAAGAAGGAAATGAACAGCAACGCAATTTAAATACAGTATAGAAAACAAATCAGTTCATTCAGTCTGGAAATATCAAGTAGTAAAATTACATGATTACGATAAGTAGAAATAAAATCAAACCATCACACAATAAAGATCATGAAATAATGGTACAAGAACGACAAGTGAATCCACCGGGGTTGGGCCCTTAACCACCAGTGATCACTACCGGTAGTGCTTCAGAAGATGCGAAGGAATAATAACTCTGCTTATATATTAATCATCAAATCGAACAACATTACATTGAGTTGTGTCTTCTCAGCAGTGAGAGTCTGCAAATAAAATTATAGTTCAAAATAATACTTGTTCCATCTCTCTCTCCCCCTATCCTGTCCTATTCCATCATTTGAATCCCAAAAGTCCTTCTGAAGTCATCCCCCTCTCTGATCTTTGTTTTCATTTAAATAGAGAAAGATCGAAGAGCAGTTACAACATAGATAATTACAACATGATTTCTTTTACAAAATTGGATTGATTCTAACCAATTGATCAACAAGAAAATATATTTCCTTCCATCTCTCAACAAAAGCCAGACGAATTTGGCTTTGCAGCTGAGATTTGGAGGATGGCCGCAACAGCAAGTCTGAGAAAAGCATGCTCAAAGAACCCTATGTTTCTCTTAGTACAAGCTGAATTTGGGCAAATCGCTCTTTGTTAAAGTTAATTGGGCCTGTTCTGGACAAAACCGATGTTCCGGATTTCTCAGATTCGTCTTCATTTGCTCAAAATCTCAACCGCAAAACTGTCTCTCCTTATTCCAGCGAATTTCTGAGTTGACACTTTTAATAATCAAATCTTCAATCTAGAAGTTACCTTGGAGGCTAAAAATGGTGAATAATGTTATAACAAAATTATTAGAACTATCATTGATAAAATAATTCATAATCACCAATTTATTAGAAATAAAGGAGAATAAATAATATTCATTCATAAGAGCATCAATAATTTATAAAATGGATTTAAATTATAAATTATAACAAATGATATGATGAAGAATAGTGGAAATGGGCGGGATAAGTGTTCAAAAGTGATAATAATAATGGCATATTAACGGCCCAACGTACCCCCACACTCAATATGTTGCATGTCCTCATGCAACGAAAACTGAATAGATTGCATGTCTTCATGCAACCCAAAGACAAAAACCATGTGTTAACCAAGCAATAAAAAAATATGTTCATCTCAGCTCATGAAATGGATAGAACAAATGAATTCTTCCTCACTTAATGAATATTCAATTTTAGCAATCCTGATGAAGGCATAACAATGAAGTTGCAGCAAAATATGATATAAATGACAACAACCTTCATTAACCATTTTCCCAAAAACTACAAACCAAATTTTGTTGAAATGTGGTAAGTAATTTTTTAATATATAAATGCTTCTATGATCCAAAAATCAGATCGTAGTGATGCACGGATCATGAGATATAAACAAAATGGCTGTAGGTGAGAGTGCATGATTTCCAAAATTTTATGAACAAATTTAACTTGAAATGATCTAGGTATGTATATTTTAATAGTATGTCTGTGTTTCCTAGAGATCACAAGAATTGAGTTCATAGTTGTAAAAATATTATGGAAATCAATTTCTACACTGAAATTGTATGCCTTAAATGAGAAAGAAAATAGAAAAAATCCATCATGCGTAGCAATTCCGCCCCCGCTTGGAAAAATTAGCATGCCCTCATGCGATGCTAGAAAACAAATAGAGGTGGTTGCTACTATCTGTTGAATGCTATGCGTGGTGTAAAACAACAGGGAATAAGGGAGGTGTTGAGAATGAATAAGAATAGAAATGGATGAATGGTCATAAAAAAGAAATGAAGGAACACTCCCCCAAACCGAAAATGATATGCCACTGAAAAATGGGAAGTGGTAAAAACTATGAAATGAAGGATGATAAATAATGATCAAAATGGATTTTCATTAAATTCTCCTAAATTCGTAATAAATCAGAAAATTATGCTATTTTACCTCAAGTTTTACCTCCAAAAAAAAATGTGGAATGACATATACGTACTGACAGTTGTTGAAGATAATATAGGCAAAGTTGGTGCTGAAAATGATGCAAAAGGTGGAATCCAGGCAAGCACATAATGTCTGAACAATTGTTCATGTTCACGAGTGTCTTCTATGAAGTGCAATAATGTGGTCATGCTATGAATAGAAGTCTACCCATACTTGTTATTCTCCCGTAAACAAAGCACTATTTTGCATACAATGTTCTTGAATCCATAGTGTTACCTTTGAATAGCAACAGATAAGATGCATGCAAAATTTCAATTAGAAAAACTTATGTATACATGCAATACTAATACGTTGTCAAATCAACAAAGTATAGCAAAGTGCAGTAATCATATCGCATGCAATCCCATAATGCATACATTCCCCCCTCCAATTGGAAAAATGGGTTCCATAACCATAAAGCATATGAAAGGGGTGGTGCTGACGGCAAGGCAATAGAACGAACAATATATCAATAAATGAAGCAGAGTACACTTGTCAATGATAGGACGGTGAAAGTTATGGTTATATTGAGAGAAAAGTGTATAAAGATAGTTATGAATAAAATATAGGACACTTTGGATTGATGACAAGTTATGTGAAAATAAAAAGAACGATAATATGCCAAAAAGATGCTTTGCTGACTGTATTCTAGCTGAAAAATGATGTAATTGATCGTAAAACAATTTCTCATGCATAAAGGTTCAAAACAGGGAAAAAGTTAAGGAAATAACTTCTCTGATAAAAAGAAAATAAGAAAAGGGTATTATAATAATAATTGAAGAAAAGATATAACTTCAATACCATAAGCAGAGCTGCTGCTGCCAGCAGGCATCCATAGCCTCGGGAGGGTTGCTTTTTAACCCATATGAGCCAGAATCCTCAATTTATAACTAGAGAGTTTTAGTGTTGTTCTACAGAAGAGATCAGTGTGCTGACATGGTAACCAGATAACCACACTGCCATTCACTAGGATGTAGCAAAAGTGATCAGGCCGGCTCGTGATGAGACCTACTGTTCCAAGGATAATTTGGCTATCCAATGGATCATAACCCTGGTGTGGTGGCCATAATGGGAATGTCACTTTGTTACAACCTTATGAACATGGTAGGCTGGCTCGTAATGAGACCCCCTATCCTCTATCTGCGAACAAAATTTTGTTGTTATTACACATTTTTATGATAAAAAGAGGGAGGCTCAATACTCCTTAAGAGTAGGGACGGTGGAAGAAGTTGAACATGTCAATAGAAAAAAATATACCCATAATCTCAATTATTACAGACAGAGAAGATTATAACCAGGAAGGGTGGAACCAGCATGGTATTAAGATGACCAATCAATATCATGTTCAACAGAAAACAATGCAGTAAAGTAGTATATAAATAATTGTGTCCTTTTTGAAAAAATATATCATCAAGGAACTGTTCTGTTAAAGATCATAACTTGAATGATAATAACTTGCTTCAAAAGAATCCATAATTCTTGTCCTCATAAAAGTAGTGTACTTCATACCATGAAAGGGAATCAATAAAATGTGGTTGAGATGAACTAGGAATAATCCCACAAGAGAAAGGAAGGGTTGCTCTTAAAAATACTCCCAAAGTGTTGCTTTTTTTTTGAAGGAACAACAAAAACACTCAAAGAGAAAGTGGTGTTTTGTGTAGGAAACAACGAAGAAAATGCATACCAAAAAAATCAAAATACACACAAAAAAAACGTGAAAATGCACATGTCGTTCCTTTGGAAAAGGAACAAAAAATGCAAGTGTCGTTCCTTTGGAAAAGGAACAGCAAAAATCAAAAGTGTCGTTCCTTTGGAAGAGGAACACAAAAACGCAGGTACTGTTCCTTTGGAAAATGAACAACAAAAATGAAAAATGTCAACGTGCTATTCTTTTCGAAAAGGAATGGCAAAACATGAAAGTGCAGAAGTGTTGTTCCATTTCGAAAAGGAACAGCAAATCGTGAAAGTGTAGAAGTGTTGTTCCATTTCGAAAAGGAACAGCAAATCGTGAAAGTGTAGAAGTGTTGTTCCATTTCGAAAAGGAACAGCAAAACGTGAAAGTGCAGAAGTGTTGTTCCATTTCGAAAAGGAACATCAAAATGTGAAAGTGCAGAAGTGTTGTTCCATTTAAAAAAGGAACAACAAATCATGAAAGTGTAGAAGTGCTGTTCCATTTCGAAAAAGAACATCAAATCGTGAAAGTGTAGAAGTGTTGTTCCATTTCGAAAACGAACAGCAAAACGTGAAAGTGCAGAAGTGTTGTTCCATTTGAAAAGGAACAGTAAAATGTGAAAGTGCAGAAGTGTTGTTCCATTCGGAAAGGAATAGAAAAATGTGAAAGTGCAGAATTGTTGTTCCATTCGGAAAGGAACAGCAAAATGTGAAAGTGCAGAAGTGTTGTTCCATTCCGAAAAGGAACAACAACTGTTCCATTTCGAAAAGGAACAACAAAATGAACTGTGAAAAATGAACAGCAAAATGAATGGTTGAACCAAAAAGTGCTATTCCTTTGGAAAATTAATAGCAAAACGAAAATGATGTCCCTTTGAAAAGGAATAGCAGGAACGACAAAAATGCACACAAATGTTGTCCCTTCAGAAAAGGAACAACAAAATGCACAATCATAAAATGCAAGCACGCAAAGAACGAATTAGCTGTTCACTACATTGATGCTGAAGATGAGTTACACTTTGAATGAAGCAACACCTGAAACACAAAATATAAGAGAAATTAGAAAAGAAACAACAAAAACAGTATGTAAATAAATAAATTGAGTTACAACAGCTATGATGTTATGTCAAAAAAATGATCTATTCGAAAAATGTTTTGGAAGCAAAGACATGACATGAATCTTCAAATGGAAATCAATTCTTGATTTCCTCTATTATGAATCCGTTGGGTAATGAGTTGGATACAATTCCTTTGTTTCATTAAAATTTCTTTCAAAAATCACTCGTCCATAAATTGACCTTCTTTTTCTCCTAGGACCTGCAAAAAACGAGTATCTACCTGCAATAAAACATTAAATCGTGGAGAAAGAGAGGTGTGCGGGCTCCCTTAATCCAAAAATTATGCAAAAAAACTAAAAAGTAGTTACTTTGTAGAACAAATCCACGGAGAAAATAACAAAGTAAAATTTATTTGTCACCTGCGGGAGAGCAGTGGTCGACCATACTAACCAGCAGTGTTTTAATCACAACTTTTTTTGTTTTTCGTCCAAATTGAGTGATTCCAAAGCCAGATGAGAGCTAATTCAAATTTTTATTTGCAATAGAAATAGGTTTTAAAATTTCAATGATATGATATGTCAATTTTAGTTAGAACAACCTGCATAACATAGTCATTTTCGATTACCCAGCTTAGACCAACAATTGATATTTAAAACATACATTTTTCATTTGATGTCGGATTTGAATGATTAAAATTGGAAATGAAATTATTTATTTCCAATATAAACAGGTTTTGAAGAGAAGAAGAATTGATAGGTCAAATACTGTAAGGAACAACCGGAAAGACATAGTTTTAAGGGTGCTGATTTACGATAGACAGTAAGTATTTTGATCATAACTTCCCCATACGATATCGAAAATGAGTGATTCCAATTCTATTGTAAACTATATTCATAGGGTAAACTACCATAGAAACAGGTTTTAAAAATTCATTCATTTAAGCCTTCAAATACTGACTGCCCAACTCTATTCCTGAGCTGCCCACTAGACACCCTGTCAATGTTTTGTTTCTAACGTTTTCGTTTCAAATCCAAATTGGGTTAGAAAGTAGAAATCAAGGGCTACCTATTATAGAAACAGGTTTTAAAAATTCATTCATTGAAGCCTTCAAATACTGATTGTCCCAACTCTGTTCCTGAGCTGCCCACTAGACACCCTATCAATGTTTTGTTTCTAACTTTTTTGTTTCAAATCCAAATTGAGTGATTCAAATTGGGTTAGAAATTATACATCAAGGGATACCTAGGATAGAAACAGGTTTTAAAAATATTCACTTTTGGTCCCTTAAAACATGACTGTCCCGATTATTTTTCCAGAAATTCCATCAAGCCCGCAAGCCAAAAAATGATATTCAAGCATTTTTTCATATTGATGATAAAAATGAATATAAGTGTTTTTATAACTATTATTTCCATTATAATTCATCTACATACACACATGAATTAAAAAATTATCACCAGTGTTGATTTGCATAGCATGTTGCAACAAACAACAACTAATTTTACATAAAAAAAACAAAATGCATTTATTTATTCCCTTATTTATTTTATTTTTTACACTAACCTATTTTGATTTGAAAAGTAAATATGACTACGTATATGAGTACTTCCATTGGAGCCATTTTCGAAATAAGGCTCCATGTATGCACATACCCAAATTTGAAAAATGCATCTTAATGAATATTAGGGTATGAGAAGCCAACTTCCCTTCAAAAAATGGTATCAAAAATTGTTGAAGCATAGAGTGATGTTGCAAACAAATGATGGAGTGAAGCCAATATTCAATATATCCTTTACTTTTTTGATTTCGCATAGCCATCATATCATGAAGTTCTTGAGCTTTTAAAATAGCTTGTTGATGCATAGCAAAAGAAACCTCATTTTCTTCCATAGCTTCTACAATTTTTGCATTTGAAACATTCTGAATCTCATTGTAGGTTTCCTCTAATGGCACATGTGAGATAGAATGGGTGGGAAGGGTGGGTAAATTTGACAGTTCAACATTGTAAGCATGTTGTACTAGTTTATTGTGGCGAGGGTGTGGAATTAGTTGAGCAAGGAATTGTGTATGGAATGGAGCATTTTGATGATATGGTTGATTAGGTTGTGTGAATGGTTTTGATGGGCATGAAAGATATTGTGGAAGAGCTGGTGGAGAATATGGAGAATGTGCTTGTGCTACAAGATGAGGGAGAGTAGTCATGCAATCATAAGGTGAACCATGCCAAGCTTCTAGACAAAATTGTTGGTGGTTATATTGAGATTGACATGGTTGCCCTAACACATTAGTATTCCATAATGGATTATGCAAGTAAGAAAGTGGAGAGGAAGTGTTTTGAACCATACCTGTAGGCCATGATTTCCATGGTTTTGACCTTGTTGCAGCTTCCTTACCTCTTTGATATGCCACTTCCAAATTAGATAAGGAAGAACAACCATCTATGGTATGCTCCTTTCGATCATGAGTGAAAAACACTTCATCAAATTCTTCATTTTTATGAACTTGCAAAACATCCAATTTTTCATTTAGAGAGCTAATAAAATCAACTTTAAAATTTTCAAATAAAGCATTGATTTCAGCTCTTATGTCTCCTATTCTTGTAGCAGATTCGGAAAAGGAACAACAAACATCTCTAGAATTCTTACCATCCTTGGAGATTCCCCTTGAATACCTTATGCACAACTCACAAACATCATCATATGATAACTGAAAACATCACCTTTTCCTATCAGATTTAAGGGTTCTAAAAATTTATCTTTGATTCCCTTAAGAAGGAGTGTTTTTAAAATCTCTTTTTCCAAATGCTTATGTTTTGATTTTTGAAGGTTATAATGAAATCAATCTACATAGTCCTCCAAGCTTTCATCTTCCCCTTGTATCATACCAAAATATCTTCATTGGATTTGCAATAGTCTTGGTACTTCTTCAAGAATATGTTCTTCATGTCCTCCCATGTTTGGATGCAGTTCCCACCTAGGCTCATGAACCATCGGAGAGCTGCTCCTTTTAGAGTAAGAGGAAACACTTTCAATCTTTGATCATTAATGTAATAATAATATCCTCTACAAAGTATTTCGAACTCAAATAAGAATGTATCTGGATCTTCATTTGTCAAACCATGAAAATTTGGTAAAGATGGGGGAATTATGTGCATTTGTGTCACTCCTCCTAGATCCTTGATAGGAAATTCAAAAGTAGAAACGTGAGCCATTTCTTACCATAGTATAAGATGTTCTTCATGTGTTTCTTCGAGGCTCCTTCTTCAAATGTTCCTGTCAATCGGTTAGTGAAATGGGTGGTGCTTACATCACCACTTGCATGAGATCATGTGATTCATTTTAAAAAAATTCTATCTTTTTCCTAATCATTCACACAAAAATTCAAACATCTATTTCTACCCTAGGTTCTTTAACAATCCTGCTAGAAAGCAGACGGGGGAGCAGGGCTTTTACATGCTCCGTACGCAGATTCTTACCTTCCGTTTTTAAGATCCAAATCTTCCCTAGCAGGCAGTCATCAGATTCACACTACTCTTTATAAATGGCTACACTCTCCCCGGCAACGATGCCAAAATGTGGAGCGATAAAAAGGTGTCCTTTTTAACTCCCAATTACCTCACATTAATTGTCAACCCAGGGACGACTTTTTATTTCAAGAGTGTACTCAGCCTGAGGCGGCTATTTACTCAAGAGTAATGTTTTGCAGTATAGTGCTCAAAATACAAAAGTAAATGAATTCTAAACCATTACTTCAAAAGGATAAAATCACACAAGGCAGCTTATCAGTCAAGGGTGCAGAAGCGATAACCCATCCCTCTAGAAACTGATGGAAAGGAAATTAGAGCATGGACCATAGGTCTGGGAGCTAGGCAGCGACTGCTGAGGCTCACTACAGCCTTATACCTTCTCTCACACAAAAGTAGCAAATGCAAGTAAATGGAACGGCATAAAGTAAAATAGAACAACAAATAGGAAATGGAACAGCAAGTCTAAAATGGAATAGCAGTAAATGGAACAACAAGAAACTGAAATGCTCTAAACTAAATCATTCACTCAAACAACCATCAATTGAGGATACAGTAGAAATAACTCATTCCTTTGGATATTGATGCAATTGAAATCAAACATAAATAAGATCCACGATCTGAGAACTTAGGCAGCGATAGCCAATGTCCTTTGCAATTGTTGATCTCACGCACAACACTAAATAACCAATTGGAAAGTGCAAAGAATTAAATCGATCTTATTACTACAACTTGATGAAAATGAAACAATTGTGCTAACTAAAAGAATGCTGAAAGGTAAGCTTAAATAATTGCATAAAGTAAATGAATAACAGCGCTAAGTATTAGAATTGAATAGCCAAACTTATATAACTGTAATGAACAGAAAATTCTTAAATTACTGGAGTGATCAGCACAGCTTTGAAGATGAAATGAACAGTGCAAAAACATACTAGGAAAAACGATTGACCTCTATTAAGAAGGAAATGAACAGCAACGCAATTTAAGTACAGTATATAAAACAGATCAGTTCATTCAGTCTCGAAATATCAAGCAGTAAAATTACATGATTACGATAAGTAGAAATAAAATCAAACCATCAAACAATAAAGATCATGAAATAATGGTACAGGAAAGGCAAGTGAATCCACCAGGGTTGGGCCCTTAACCACCAGTGATCACTTCCGGTAGTGCTTCAGAAGATGCGAAGGAATAATAACTCTGCTTATATATTGATCATCAAATCGAACAACATTACATTGAGTTGTGTCTTCTCAGCAGTGAGAGTCTGCAAATAAAATTACAGTTCAAAATAATACTTGTTCCATCTCTCTCCCCCTATCCTGTCCTATTCCATCATTCGAATCCCAAAAGTCCTTCTGAAGTCATCCCCCTCTCTGATCTTTGTTTTCATTTAAATAGAGAAAGATCATAGAGAAGTTACAACATAGATAATTACAACATGATTTATTTTACAAAATTGGATTGATTCTAACCAATTGATCAACAAGAAAATATATTTCCTTCCATCTCTCAACAAAAGCAAGACGAATTTGGCTTTGCAGCTGAGATTTGGAGGACGGTTGCAACAACAAATCTTAGAAAATTGTGCTCAAAGAACCCTGCGTTTCTCTTAGTACAAGCCGAATTTGGGCAAACTGTTCTTTAGAAAAGTTAACTGGGCCTGTTCTGGACAAAACCCATATTCCGGATTTCTCAGATTCGTCTTCATTTGCTCAAAATCTCAACCGCAAAACTGTCACTCCTTATTCCAGCGAATTTCTGAGTTGGCACTTTAAAAATCAAATCTTCAATCTGGAAGTTACCTTGGAGGCTAAAAATGGTGAATAATGTTATAACCAACTTATTAGAACTATCATTGATAAAATAATTCATAATCATCAATTTATTAGAAATAAAGGAGAATAAATAATATTCATTCATAAGAGCATCAATGATTTATAAAATGGATTTAAATGATAAATTATAACAAATGATATGATGAAGAATAGTGGAAATGGGCGGGATAAGTGTTCAAAAGTGATAATAATAATGGCATATTAACGGCCCAACAACATTCTGTCACCTGAAATCGAACAAGTAGATCTGATGCATACTTAGACTGTGCCATCTTGATCCCTGAAGTATACTGAGAAACTTCAAGACCAAGAAAGTAGTGCAACGGTCCCAAATATGTCATGGAAAATTGAGCATGCAATGTTGATTTTGCTGAATCAATAGCTGAGGCAAGGTTCCCTGTCATCAGTAAATCATCTACATAAAGTACTATCAGCAAAAGGGAATCATCATGTTGCAGAAAATAAACATTTGGATCAGATTTGCATAGAATGAATCCAATGGAAAGTAGGAAAGAATCTATCTATACTAGGCTCTAGGAGCCTATTTTAGGCCATACAAATATTTATTTAATCTGAACACGAGGGAAGAGTTCTAAATGTATCCTTGTGGCTGCTCCATATATATCTCCTCCTTAATATCTCCATGAAGAAATGCACTCTTCACATCCATGTGATGAACTTCCCATCCGCGAGAAGCAGCAATAGCTATAACTAGTTGAATGGAGTCCATTTTTGCAATAGGTGCAAATGTCTCTATGTAGTCTATGACATGTACCTATGAGTATCCTTTTGCAAAAAGTCAAACTTTGTACTTGCTAATCTCACCATCTACAACAATATTTGTTTGATAGATCCATCGTCATTGAACAAACTTTCTTCCTTTTGTAAGTGGAACCAAGTTCCATGTGTTGTTTTCCGTGAGAGTAGAGTGCTCTTCATCCATGGAAACCTCCCAAAGCAGGTTTCTAGCAGCCTCAGAGTGTGACTGTGGATCTGAACCAAGTGTCATATATAAATGTATGGGAAGCAATGGTTCGGTGGCATCTAGAGCTTGAGGAGCCCCAAAAAATTGTGATCTAGTCCTTCTCGCATCCACAGGATCACTGATTAGATCACCTGCATCTTGCAGGGTTTTCTCTACCCAAGTTGGAAGCTGAGTTGGAGCAGCCATGACTTGCTCCTCATCCTCAGAATCATACCCAAGAGGCTTCTCTGATGGCTACTTTGAAGTTCTCAAAGAAGTTTTAGACTCCTCCTCAACAGTGGTAACAAGCAGTTCCTCGGCAGGGTCTGCTGAAAAATCATGCAGTGATTCTTCTTCAAACTTCACACTTCGAGCTACAAGCAATTTTGAGGGTGAGAGTCTAGCAATCTATATATTTTGACA
Organism: Pinus taeda; assembly: GCA_000404065.3. NCBI lineage: Eukaryota > Viridiplantae > Streptophyta > Pinopsida > Pinales > Pinaceae > Pinus > Pinus taeda. Next base: position 25,323 of record APFE031037676.1, read on the forward strand.
TTGTTAGGATATCCAAAAAATATACATTCAACACTTTGAGGCTCCAAAACCTTCCTCTTATCTATCAGAATGTGAGCCCATGATCGTGAACCAAAAATGCGAAAGTGCGACACTTTCGATTTCTTACCAGTCCAACATTCAAATGGAGTGGTGCCTTTGAGTGCTTTGTGAGGAATGTAGTTCTAAATGTATGTTGCACAATTAATAGCTTTAGTCCATAGCTTAGGAGATAATGATTTGGACTATATCATACAATTGACCATCTCTTTTAATGACTGGTTTTTCCTCTCCGTGACACCATTTTGTTGTGGTGTATATGGCACTATGTGTTGTGGTTGTATACCTGCATCAATACAAAGTTGCTACACATATTTATTGACATACTCCCCCCCATTATCAATACAGAGTATCTTAATCTTACACCCAGACTCATTCTCAGCAAGTGCTTTAAATTCTATAAGGAATTCAAATACTTTTGATTTTAATTTCAGAAAAATAACCCAAGTAAAGCGAGAGAAATCTTCTATGAAGGTGAGTACATATCGAGCCTTACTGATTAAAGGCTATGGGAATGGGCCCGTGATGTCACTGTAGATCAGCCCTAGAGGTGAAGAAGCTCTCTGTGCCTTCCCTTTGTCAAATTTTTTCTCTGGATGCTTGCCAAGAATGCATCCTTGACACACACCACTTGTGAATTTAATAGTAGGCAATCCTTCTACCATGTTTTTGTTACTGAATTGATGCAAGTACTTATAATTTAGATGGAAAAATATTTAATGCCATAACCTGCTGATATCATTATATTTTGATATAAATACAGTGCTAATAGATTTAGGAACAAAGTGGGAGAAGAAATACAAACGAGAACCGTGATCTACAATTCCATGTGCAAGTTGTGAGCCAATGGAAATGTCAGTAATCATTGCGGAGTCCAGAGTGAACTCCACCTTCCCTTATAGAGATGGAATGAGTGATATGATATATCGAGAGAAGATTTTTGGACAACAAGGAAACATGAAGCACATTTGTGAAGCAGTCCCCTTCAAGGTCTACAATTCCTTCTCGCACACCTTTACGGGTGTGGCATCTCCCAGGTGAATTAGGGATCTGGTGCTTTCTTCGATGGAGAAAAATTCATCTTTTGATGTAGCCATATGGTTCGATGCACCTGAATCAAAGATCCAATCTAATGGAGTAGATGTGATAGCCATTAAAGCATGACCATCTCGTTCTCTCCTGATCCCATCTCCCATTCTATTATCATCCTTCTTCTTTGCATTCTCGGGCATGGTGAGATTGTGCTACTGCAATTTCTTAGCCATCTCATCGATTGTTTTCCTCATGCAATTTTCTTAAGGATGAAAACCTTTGGAACAATACCTGCAAAGTGTTCCTTCCTTCTTCTTCTTACCCTTAAGCAAAGAAGATCTCTCTAAAGATTGTATGGGTCTCTCCTTCTTCGATTCATTAAATTTTCCCTTCCCTTTTTCTTTGTCTCTTCCACTACTCTTTGGAGCATCAGTAGCCACAAGTGCTTGGTTCTTTGAACACTTTATGGCACCCATTTGGACTAACTTAGCTTTCTCTTGAGTCAATGATATAATGAAGTCATTCAATGGAGGCATTTTCCATTTTTCCTTAGTCAATTTAGATGCTTGAAAAGATGATATAAAAACAGAATATTGATGGCGAAATTTCAAGAGAATCAAACGGATGAGTTGATCTTCCTCTTTCTTGACTCCACATGCATCAATTTCAACAAGGAGGGATTTAAATTTGGTGAAGTATTCTTGCAGGTTACTGAAATGACTTGGATTGAGGGATATGAGTTCATTCTCCAGTTGATGCACTCTCATTTCATCTTTCTTGTTGAATATTCCTTCCAATGTGGTCCGGACTGCATCAAGAGTAGTGGCTCTACTGACATGAAAGAGGAGTTCTCTGGAAATTTATAGGCATATCAACCCAATTGCTTCATCTAATTTATTGAAATACTTTATATTCTCCATTGCAGAATTCATTTCAGTCTTTGTTCCCATTGTTACCCTGTAAATCCCTTTGCTTCAGAGGAGTAGAGTGATTTCTGTCTTCCATTCAAAGTAATTGAAAGGGTTTAGAATGCGTTTTTTGGGTTGAGAAATGATACATTTGTACTTTCTGCGCCTCCTGATGATCTATACTTGCAAATAAAACTGTGTAAAATCCACTAGATTTGAACTAGCTCTAGTACCATGTAGAATTCCTACAAAAACTTTAATAGATCTAGAATTCTAGTTAAATTAAACACAAGTAATTTGTTGATATTCAAGAGAGGAGAGAAGGAATTTGCTCCATAAAATAAATGTATTAAATGAATGAACAATAGTAATACATGAGCAACCAAACCTCTAATCCCAAAGGGAGGTGGTTATATAGAAATTGTTGAATCTAGAAAACTAGGAAAAACTAGTAAAAAGCTAGAAAATGCTAAGAAAAGCTAAAGGGAGACCTTAAATACCAAAAATGACTCAAGAAAACCTATGCCAAGTATCATCCATGAGGGAAGCATGAAGAGGGGCACATTTCCCAAGGAAGACAACTCTAAAACATGCTAAAATGGTCTCGGGGATCAAATTCCTTGATTTAAGGGGGAATCTTCATGTGCGGCACCAATCCTCAAATAACTCAAGTGGATGAGGTGTGGTTAGGTGTGAACATGCACTTATATGTCTAAATGGTTTAGGAAAGTGGTTGGGCCAATATTTCCATAATATTAAGCCTTTAAAGGCAAAAAACAAGGGAAAGTTGGTCCACCGAGCTAGTTTACAAAAACCAAGTGTTAACATGATTTTTAGTGCATGTGGCTAAGTCGAGGATACTTAGGCTAAAAAATAAATGTAGATGCTAAGATTATATTCCAACATTATGCACTGAGAACTTGATGTTAGGATTATATTCTAACATTATGCACTGAGAACTTTTTTCCAGTTATCGATCTCCATTGTGTTTTTCTATATCATTTTCATTGTGAGCTCCTCTTATGGGCTTTCTACTACCAGCTGGCTCTTTAACTTATTTCCTTCTAGCTCCTTCTTTTGCATGCTTTCCATCTCCATGATATTGTCTTGGATTGTCTCCCCCATTTCGTCCTCCTGGAGGGTGGTGAATATATAATGGGCATGCTGCTCTTTCTCGTTTTGATTGGCTCTCTGGTTACCTATCAACCTTTGGTTCCTTTTTCTCATATTCATCTCCTAAAAGTCGTCCCCTTCTTCTCTTGTCATCGTCTCTCCCGCCTTTTTCTTAGTCGTAGGGTTCTCATAGTTATTTAACAAGCATGCTCGGTAGAGGTGGCCATATTCATCGCATCTTTGGCATCTAAAGGGGATATGTTCGTAGCCGAGGGGTTGTTGTCATATCTCATCATGGTATTCCAACTCTATGAAGTCTAGTAGTGGCTCAATGATATTCATGTACACACAAATTCCTGCGTAAGAGGTGTACCTACCTTTTCTTGTTGATTATGCTACTTTGGTGAAGGTTTTGATCGAGTTTCCTATCCCTTCCAAGATTTTAGGGTTCGAGAAATCCATTGGTAGACCGAAAAGTTGTACCCAAATGGGGGTTGCCAGAAGATTTTCTTGATCCGAGTTGTAGGATTCCTCCAAATGTCTCATAAAAAGGCCTACATTGTTGAAAAGTACGGCTCATCTTCGAAAACCTTCTACTTGTCTTCAAGTTTAGAAAATATTATTAGGAAGAACCCTTTCACCCCTAGCTTGAGATCTATGTGCCCCTTTGGTTGCCACTATTGCTAGATCCATTTGATCAGTTCCTTTTCTGTTGGCCAATCCCCAATAAGCTTACACATCAAGGCGTGATCCTTCATGTATCTTCTATATTCCTCTAGTTTATTGTTTGGAATGACAAATCAAGGTTTCTTGGTTGCCTTGAGCAGGAATTTCCCTCCCAACCCCGCTTTCCATTTAGCTACCAAAACTGGCATTCCTTTTCCATGACTTTCGTTACCTCTGGTTGCTACGTGCTAGCTCGTTTCACTTGCAACAATGCTCTAGTAGGAGGGGATATCTCGCACCCCTGTCATGCCACTCATGGTAGCTGTCAGTGGTACCTTCTTGTCTTGTTGTGGCAGTCATCTCACTCTCTGCAAGGTTTTCAGGTTTGTCAAGTTGGGTACATGGAAAGCCTAGCTGCTCACGTTGTCATCGCTCCTACAGTTATGTTATTAGTATTAATTATTATTATTATTAGTTACTTAATTAATACTAATAATAAGGTTAATTAATAAAAATAATAATGCTAATATCATTATTATTAACTTTATAAGTTAATAGTAATTATAATTAACCCTGAGTTAATAATTATTATTATTAAGAAATTAATAAAATTAATAATAATGTGTTACTATTTGTATAATATTATTATTATAGTTAATAGCTATTATAAGGTATAATAATGTTATCATTAGGGTTAATTATTAGAGATGGCTTGGATGATATAAATACTAATTAAGTCTATAAATTAATAAGGATAGAAAGGAAGGAATAAGGAGCAGGGAGATGTAAGGAGAAGGGACATGTAGTAAGAAGATTAAGACAAGAAAGGAATATGATGGAGAAGGACAGGCGAAAGGTCCAATGAGGTCTAAGGGTAAAAGGAACAGGGGAGAGAGGTTTTAGACAAGGTTGTAAGACCTGGATTCTTGAGCAAGTAAGGGGATCCAGCTCCAATTTACTTCCATACCCCCATCTCTATTAAGATTGCGAGGATGCTTTATAATTTATAGGGCCTCACGGGTCTTTCGCTTATAAAAATGATTTCAAGAGCAAGGGATCCAACTCCTACTTACTTCCATACCCCGCATCTCTATTAAGATTGTGAGGATGCTTTATAATTTATAATGCCTCACAGATCTTCCGCTTATACATTTAATTTCAAGAGAAAATTTGAAATGACTACAAACATGAAAAATCAAATTTAATAATCATGTTACAAATCAAACATGAAAAATCAAATTTAATAATCAAGTTATAAATCAAAATAAGAAGTTTTCAATACTGATAATTAGCATGAAAAATGGTTTCCGATAGCTCCATTCCTTTCAGGATTTTAAATTGAAACTTTAAATAAAAATAAACAAACTTAAATATGACGTGCCTAACTTAAAAAAACTCAAAAAACCTATATAAATAAATCTATTTTTCTAATTTATCCTATCAAATTATTGAATTCAAATATATCAAAAAAATATGGTCAATCATGATCCCATAAAAAAACCTCCTCATCTCTCACAACAACTCACAATTTGCCCAACCCCTTTTCCTCAAAATACCATAGAAAACCAATAAGAAATAAGATCTTCTCATCCCTCACAACACTCCGTTTTACCAACCCTTTTTCCTCATTAAAGTATCTTAGAAAACCAATAAGGAGTAAGAAATTCTACTTAATATCCCATTCATTTTACCACACCTTCCGTAACATATCTATAAGATCTGGCCAACTACGATATTTTTATGAATTTTGGAAATATGCTCCTCCAAACTAGTCACTAATATGGCATGCCACCTATAGCTAACCTAACTATAAAGCCATTGCATCTACATCCATCCATTGCAACCTTATGATCCTGTGTCCTGACCCACTATCTAACCTAATTGTGGCATAACCCACAACCCTTATGGAATGGAAACTCATAACTACAACATAGTTGATAGTTTGGATTAGTCACTCGGTACGTAGTTTGGATTAGTCCCATGAAGATGACAAGCATATCTCCAATATTACATCATATATTTTTTTACGTTTGTATGTTGGTTGTTATCTCGCAGGTGTGGTGTTACAGTGCAGAATCCACTAAACGCGTGTCTATGTTTTGGATTAGTCACCTCAACCTCACAAGCATCTCTCTAATATAACTTTATATATTTTTTCACTTTTGTAAGTTGGCTGTGATCTCGTAAGTGTGGTGTTATAAAGTAGATTCCACGAAATGCCGTATTCTAGGGTGTTATGGTCATGTTGGCTACTTTATGTTAGGTAGTGGAACTATAGTTCAACCTTCTAAAATTGTTGGTTTATTATTTGTTTTTATCTTGATTGTGCTTATTTACTAGTTCATAATTCTCATATGCTTGCAATCTCCTCACCTAGTACTGCCATGCCAAAGACATGAGGTATACTTTAAGTGCTACGCTGTCGAACTGCAATGGAGCTATGGTTCCCAGCATGGAAAGCCTGTGGCATCTATGGGTTAGTAAAGTATAGAAGGATGCAGTCACACGAGCCACTTTGGATGTTCGAGCTACGGTTCAGCTAGCTGACATAAGTAGTAAAAAAAAGGCTATAACATAATCAAATCAAATTATTTATCTCAAAAAGCCAGGAAACAAATAAATCTGATTTTATTGGGTTTTAATTGAGCGATATTTATTGGGTTTTAATTGAGCGGCTACTGTATACGCTCACAGCTGGGTTTATATGCCCGGCTACTCCATATAACCTGATAACATAAGATTTATTTACTGTATATGCTCACAGCTGGGTTTATATGCCCCGCTGCTCCATACAACCTGATAAAATAAAATTTATTTGTTGTTGTGTAAAAATAAGTCTATAACATTTATAAAAATTTCGCAATAAAATTTTAAAATTTTTTTATAGTTTATAAATATATTTTTAAATGTTAAATAAATTTAATATTTTAAAAAATTTTGAAATATTCAAAATATACCCATTGAACAAAATTAAACCATTTAAATTCAATTTTTTAAAATATCTCTCAAATCTTAATTCACTAATATTTAATATTGTAATAAATATTAAAAGCCATATACTAAGTTAATATTGATATCCTGTATTTTGATATACTGTCTTTTCATTCTGATAAACAAAATGGAAAACACTGATTAACTTACTCATGGTGGCTTTACTTCATTTTTACAATATACCACACATTGTATTCCATTTGACCCCTTCGATGATGAAATTCCACTGCAAGACACGGCAGACGAAGGGGTCGAATGGAATCCTCAGAGGCCAAAAAGGCGTGGGATTATTTAGGGATATCCCACAGACCCGAAGAAACCGTGGGAATTTTTAACAATATCCCGAAGACTCGAAACCGTGAGAATATTTAACATTATTCCCAGACCAGGAGAAAGTGCGGGAATATTTATCAGCGGAAAGTCCATCGGTCTGCGGTGTATTTCCATGAAATTCAACCCCTTGGTCTGTGGTATAATGATAAATATTCCCCCTCATTCTTCGCGTCTGCGGTATAATCTTAAAAAATGGAATTCCATCACTTGTTCTGTGGTCTATCGCCAAAGTCTCACGCTTTTTTCGCCTAGGAGGACCGTTTGGTCTTTGGTATATTGTTAAATATTCCTTTCGTTCTAACTCTAAGGCGGAGTCAATAACCCTATTCAGCTTTTGCTCGGTGCGGCATTTAATACAGCGATATCCCTTTTCACACAATCTTCCAATTTTCCAATTTTCCGGTACATTATATTATGTGAGAACTGCTGTGTGTATATATATGGGTACATATGCAATAGAGGATTCACAGGCTTAAAGAGGCCTTATAGTTAGAGAGGAAGAAATAGATCATAAAAGTCATTTTTTTTCTTAATGATGTTTCTGTGTCTTTTGATGTTGTGGCCTCTGTAGTGGCAACTAATGATTACCGAACTTGGTAGTCATATTCCCATACTCATCACAAATATGGTTTATGCAATTATCATCAATTTCTGTATGACAACATGGCCGATGGATTAACTTCGTTTCAACCTCATTTTGCCTCTGATCTCGTTATCAATGAACGGAAGGTGAATTATCTCATCCATGGACGGCCACAATAAAACGGAATCTGAGGGTCTTCTGTTATTCAAAGACACAGTCACATCCTACTCATATGGATCGCTGTTCAACTGTTCCGACCAGACTTCCCAGAACATATATGCTCGTGGTACAGTATTAGCTGCTGACAACACGGTAGAAGAGGACTTGTTACAGACCTTCATGGATCAGGTTTGGAAGATATAGTCTCCCCGTCTCTTTGCAATTACCTCTTACTTTGAAGCATTTTAAATCTTTCTGATGATAATTTCGCCGTAAGATTTCCACCCTAGACTGGCTAACAACGTTTTCTATATTTGGGAAACTTCTTTTTCGCAAAGTTCTTTAGATCTGGATAGGAAGCGATCGTAAGGCAGTATTGAATATAGCAGGCCAGTTTACACACATCCATTTTTAGCACTTTCAGCAACCGTTCATTCAAAACGAAATCGGAATCAGAATGACGTTGAAGCGAAGTGAATCTATCGACCATATTGTGATACAGAGATTGATGAGCATTATATAAACCATCTTCCTGATGCTGAGTATGGGAATATGGCTTTGAGGGTCAGTAATTAATAGTTGCTGCAGCTACAGAGACCATCATGATCAAAAAACACACAAGCATAATTAAAATAAACAGTTTTATATCTACTTTTTTGGTTAGCATAGCATAGATGCTATCTATGATATATTTTTATTTTAAAGATCGATTTCAGGTCCAAGTTTTTTTCTAAATGTAATAGAGAGAGAGAATCCAGAGCATGGGAAATCGGAATCATCAACCGATGAGAAAATATAGAAAGTTTGATTGTTTCTCTTTGTTTTCTTCATTGTATGGAATGTCTATTATATCAATGATTTAATTTGCACTTCATATTTATTTAGATAATGTGCTATACTGCAACGTAAAATGATGATTTATTGTTTATATATTATATTTAATCATACAAATACAAATATCAAAGCCTTCCATGCATGGTTTATTTTAATAATATTTATGTGTGTCTTTGATCGAAGCGTGTAGCCTCGTGAAGAAGGAAAATGGGTTTTTCTATGAAATTCTTTGAAAATCTCTCGCAGTTGATACATATTTCAATAAGAATGAAATATAATATTGGATATTTATATTTTAAAATGTTGTATTTAAATATATGTTTTATTCAAAATGAAGTTTTATTAAATTTGATTTATTCTTAAAATTTGTTATTTGAAACTAATAATGAGTTGCTTATTTTTAAATATAATGGTAAATTTTTTATATTTAAAATCTGGAGTTAGGTAGTAATTTTTTTTTTTACAAAATTTTACTAAAATTAGTAGCACTTTGTGCATCTATATATAGGTCCTAATATATCTAGATTTCTAATTTCTTCCTTCTACAAGCTTTCGCCACTATTACAAAACATTAAAAATTCTCATAGTTTCTAAAGAATATACCTAAAATAAACACAAAATGACATATCAGGTAACAAGCAGTAAGTTAATTGGACTTCCGAGCTTCCTCACATTCTTCATTTTTCTACGTGCTCGGCCTCGTGCCTACATCTTTTTCTCTTGTCTATGCGTGCAACTAGGTGATGACCTTGTTTAGTAACCATGCAATAATCCCCTGCACCTCTCTCAAGATACTTTCATTTATCAAATCCGAATTCGTGTTCAGAATGTCCGTCTCCAATTTCACAACCTGTCTTTACAACGTGGCTTTGACGACTTCAAACTTACAGTTTAGGCGGTCAACATTTCTTTCCCTATCTTTCTCCAGGAACTCGACGTGATGGGTGAGGAGATCCATCTTGCCCATATGTAGCTTGAACAAAAACTCAACAACCCGTTTCCACTGAGCAAGATCCTCCACCAAGGGTTTCTCATCCTGTAATTTTTGAAGTTCCATCACTGTACCTTCCGTGGTTACATTGTTTTCACACTAGCGCTCTCCTTTTACTATGAAAATTGAATCCAAAGGGGATTGCATCAATTTATAAATCATGCTTTCCTCATCCTCTCTGGCCTTTGCTCATGCCATTATCTCATGTAAATCAAAATTCCTACACTTCGATGGATCTTACGAACCACCATTGCAACCAATTCAATGGTGATCGAGATGCTTGTCATCGGTTCACCATTAAAACGACTCTACAATAGAAAAGCTCAATTTCTTGATGAAGTGATAGGATTGTTGGTCTCCTTATGAAATTAAATTAAGTCTCATGCAAATGAAAATAGAGAATGTCCTTGAAATCCTCTGAAAGGCCATGGATTAATTACATTCTTGCCTTATACCTTTTTGTCTTGTTGTCCTACCAAGAATTCACACATTTTCAACCCTCACCCTAAATGAGGGAGGCATTAACTTCTTTGTCCATCATATGCTATGGGCTTGGAATGTAGCCAAATGGCATCCCATCTATCTCGAACTTTCCCTCACCCAGGGGAACCCCGCAATTTTGCAGGTCATTGACAATGAAATTAAGGTGACGGAAGATATGAAACAATTCATATTTGTTCGAAGTTTTCTAATTAATGTTCAATTCTCAACACAAGGGTTGATTTTTTATCGTTTTGTTATGCAATCATGAGAGAAAACATCCTTATTGTTGTTAGACTTTAAGCTTCTGTGGTTGTTTTTTGGTGTAGTATGATCTGGATTATCCACATATTGTGGATAATCCGGATCCTTATTGCTATTAAGGAGTCACATATTACTTTGATTCTCATTATATGAAAAAGAGTTAGATCTAACCCTTTCCACATTGCTAATAATTATGTTTTGTTATTTGTTGCAACCCCTAGGCCCATGAATATTTTATTTCAACTTATTCGTCAGAACAAAATAATACCTTTCCAATTAAATCTAACCCTTTCCACATTGCTAGTAATTATGTTTTGTTATTTGTTACAACCCCTAAGCTCATGAATATTTTATTTTAACTTGTTCATCAAAACAAAGTAATACCTTTCCCACTCCCTACGGCTTTAATAAAATTATTATTTATTAATATAAATAATTATAAAAATTAAAAATAAAAGTTT
>APFE031037676.1:39086-52432 GCA_000404065.3 Pinus taeda
CCCTTTTCCTGCGCCTTCTGCTTCCATTCTGCCTCCAGTCGTGATTTATTTGGTAGGTACCCCGGGGTGGTTTCTGCGATAAGAATGTTTGCTTGCGTGGCCGCTCTCTCCGCTGCTTGTTCTGCCTGCCTGATTTGATCGTCCCATTTGTTAAAGAGTAATTCCTTATGACTCTCGTTTATTCTAGGTGCATTTTCTCTTTTCCCTTCCTCTCCGTCCTGCCAAGCTAAGTATTCCGTCACTCGTCTGTCAATCTGATCATAGTCACTTCGCAAGTCTGCCACTTGATTGGTGATTTTATCGCTCAGCTCGCAATAGTGACCCCACTGTGATATCTTACGTCCCAACTCTTCCTGTTACTGCAGAAGTTGCTCATTTAAGCCAATAGATTCTGAAACAAATTCGGCAAGCTTAGGCTCGTCTTTATGCATTTCTTGTAGAGTCTGCAATTGCTTTCCTTTTTCATCTAAACTTCTTTGATAGCTTATCTGCATATGCTGAAAGTCTTCATGTAGCTTCTCGAGCTGTTTGGATGCTTCAACACTAGTATTTGCTTGTTGTAGCTGTCGTTGTAGTAGCTGTATTTGATTTTCTTGTTCTCTCAATAGTTGTTGAACTTCCGATGCCTTGTCGATAGTTGCAGAAGCATATGCTCCTGCGATCTGAGACAACTTAGTAAGATTTTCTGTCGGGTTATTGTTGGGGTCTTTCCATAAGACGTCTAAATGTTTGGCATCTTGTGACAGTGTATTTTCTTGTTTTCTTTTCTTCCTTTGTCTCCTTACAACTGCCTTATGTTGGGGACTATATAATACATCCAGTGGGGGAATTTCTTCTACATTAAGTAGAAGCTCAGAAGGTGGAGCGATATGACTATGCTCTGTTTCTGTGACACTGCTGACTATGGTCGAAACCATTTCTTGCGTTACCTGTGTATTGTTCACAGGTGTTCTTGGGGCTTGCCCTTCAAGGCTGATCAGCTCGTTGAAGGTTTCCCATTCTTTGTCTACCTCTGTCGTGACGAGTGGCGTTTTAATGACGGGAGGGGGGACATCTCTTGGCGGGGAGGCGACAACTTGTTGTTGCGACATTGCACTTGACTGAGCTGTATATTTAGCTGTTTCTTCGCTTTTTTCTTGGTCGCTTCCAGATTTTTTAGAACATTCAGGCATTCCTAGAGGAACACTGGCCATCCTTCTTTCCCTGTACAACATGAATCTTTTGAGGTCATTTGGAGACAACTTCGACCGAGCTTCCTGCAAAACTTCCTGGAGTGAGCTTTTACCTTGAAACAAATCATCAAACAAATCTTTCTTTCCAACAAATACTTTTATTTTGACGCTCGTAGTGAAATCTTGGGCAACATTATTTAGGTCAAAAGGTCGAGCTGGGAATTTAAATAATTGTAGAGACGTCACATTCTCCACTTCAGCGAAAGCGTTTCCTACATCGAACAATGAGAAGGCCCCACACGCTACAGGAAACTGAGGCCATATGGCCTTTTTCTTGTCTTTAGTTCTTTGGTCAGGCCGCCTTCTGAGCAGGTCTGATACGCAATTTCCTGAGCCAAAAGTTTATCGGGGACATATAGAGGTAGGACATGTGGAGGTACAGTGCTCCCAAACACTCTTATATAAGTGAACCATTCTTCCCCGAACCATATTGTGATGGGGATGATGTCTATTTGCGCTTCGGGTGAGCACCTCGGGGGTTCTTCATTATACATCATTCTATATAGAGGTAAGATAAGCCCGTCACAAATCTGATAGAAGTGTGGGGTGAACTGGGAATCCCATAACACTTTATGATAAACATGAATAGGTAACGGGTCCTCGGTAGTCCATTTCCAACCCATAGTGGAGAATTTAGAAACATAGCAAATAGAATCCATAATATACGCAGACAGATAAAATGGAGGATAGACCCTTTGAGACAAGGATCTTTTAGACTAGTAATTCATAACAGCTGTGTATAGATTATCAGAGAATATCTTAGCCCAATCCACGATATCGGTGTTTCTGGCAACGTCTATGAGTGGTAGCCATTCAGACGAAAATTTATTGATGTCCGGCATACAAAATAGTCTACAAAGCATGGCTGCAGTAAAACAATACGGAGAGGTGAGGGAACCAGTGCTGTACATACCGTTTTTGTCCTTTTTGAGCGGCTCCTCTTTTCTGGTCCAATCTTTAGTGGTCTCTGCCAGGTTTGGGTTCTCTCCTGCAAATTTCTTGACAAATTGTGCATTGTAGGTCGTCTGAGGTTCAGGAAGATGATACATAAGCTTTAAGTCTTGCGCGACGCATGATCCTATGAAACCATGTCCTTGAACCTTGCTTAGTTTCTTCAATTGCACAAACATAAAATTGACCCCCTCAGAGTCCTTGACAAGTTTGATTATACCTACCTTCAACATCCTATTAAGCTCCTCTCTAAAAAAATTCTTTTATATCGGGTTGAGTTGCTAAGATCTCTATTGTATTTGTTTTGTACCGAGTTTTAATGTAATCTTCATTTCCCTTAATTCACCCACCATTCCCTTCATCTTTGCAAAAGCGTTGGGGAATAAGTCTTGGTACTCACATAGTAAGTATCAGATATGTTTGATTTTTTCCTTGTCCCAATAATCTCCAATGGTTGCAAACTAACGAATGTCTTCTATACCAATATTCACTTTGCATGTTTTAATGGGTTTAGTGTAGTCTAATGTAGTGGAGTCTAGTTGTGGCTATGTTACCTTACATTCTCCTTTGGACTCTAGAATATGCATATCCATAAGATCTTCATTGGCATTGATCTCTTCTTCAATACCATAACACTCTTCCATCTTTCTCGTAGCCTAACAATTTTGGTCAAAAATATAGTGGTACCTCCTTTAATACAATCCTTGGCCTTGATGAAAATATTTTTTCCTTTGTACTATGCAACACTTCATCTACCAAAATATCATCATATTCAAACTAAAAAGTTAATATGAAAACCAATGTCACATTTATCCAATCTTCAATATCCTATTGTAGCTCTAACTGTGCATATCAATTATGGGACATGATGTCTAAGGTATGTACAAAGTGGTGTACCCACTCAACCTCTAAAATATATTCCTTTCCCTATCCCACAATACACTTATCTAGGTAAGTGGTTAAGGACTCTTTACCAGTGTACCATTCTTCACAATCCCTACCAACCAATCCAAATCATATTTGCAATAGATTCTGACACTACCAAGTTCATGTGTACCCCTTATGCATTTTCCTCTAGCATGTAAGAGTAGATTTGAGAGAAATATATAGCACTAGAATCCTAAGTTGATTTGGCACCTGCACTTCAAATTATTTAAGAAATGTAAAAAAAAAAATTCCTCCCATCGAGCTATGGAGGTTCCCAATATTTTGTGCCAATCCACCACACTGAACTAGTTATGTCTGCGCATCTTCATCTGGAAAACTAGTGAAGGAATTGTTTCTAGTTCTCCAATGCCTCATATGATTTAGAAGAACATGAACTAATACTTCACCAGCTCAATGTACCATCTATTTTTGGGTTGAGATAGTATTCACACTAAGCTATGATGTTATAATTGTTTTCAAGATCTGTTGTTGTTAGCTATAAATTTTCTCAAGGGTTATCAGAAAACCTTCCTATTATGGTTTAAATTAGTCTAACATGAATAAAGGAGTTCCAAACCATAAATTCTAATTCCAAATATATAATTATCAAATCTATAACATATAAATAATAGAAAATATGTGATAATAAACAAAACCTAAAAATATAAATAACATTATAAACCACATATAATGGAATTTTTTTCTATTAAGCTTAAAATATTACACCTCACTTGGAAAAGGGATAAGCGATGGTCACTACATTCTCCCCCATTTGAGGGTTATTTTCTCCCTTTTCTGCAGTTGGAGATGAATTTCTAATTTCCTATAGTATGTTGATGGAAGAATGGTAATGTGGAACTCTATTGGAGACACAACATCAAAATAATGATGACCAAATCCTCATGGTAAAGAGAGTCGAGAAAAATATATATATACTAAAATTGTGGATAAGACTTGATATAGTCAACTAATCAAATATTTTCTAGATCAACTAAAGATCTACCAATTTCTACCAATTTTTTGATCTACCAATTTTGTTCTTTTATTTTTTTTAGAAGAAAAGTTAAATAAATTGTCAATAGTCTTTATTTAGTTAACTAATTCAAAAAATAATGATTAATTGTGATAATTAATCAAAGTGGGTAAAATAACTAATAAAAAAATGGGTTTATTAATTTTTTGTTGGTGGAATGGTAAAATAGGTTAGAAATCATTATTAGATAATGATTTAATTAATTATTCCTAAGAGAATGTTGAAAATATTAAGGAATAATAAATAAATAATTATTTATTTAATCATTCCTATAGAAACAGGGAATGCGAGTGAAATCAAATTTAATTATTTTCACATTTATGGGTAAAAATATGAGAGTAACTTAAAATTAAATGAATTTATGGGTTATTCTCTTGTGGGTAAATTAACTAAATGGAATTAACTTGGGAAATGTGGTTCTGTAAATTATTTCCTATGGTGAAAGTGGTATTAAAGTGTAAAACCCATACTAGGTTTACTTCAATCAACATAGTAAATTATGGCTAGGTGATCGCTTTTTAGGTGATAACAGATTGTTCCCCAATGTATGAGTGTTAGGAGCTCATGACATAACCAAAATACATTGTAATCTTCCTTTCACGAGAGATAAGAGGAGGTCATTAAGAGAGATAAAGCCACTATTTCTAAGGGAAGAACTATGTGAGGAGGAGACAAGACCTGATCGTTAGTGAAAAGTATGCAAGTGGTATGTAAATTATCTTAATGAGGTAGGGGAGGAATGCCCATAACTCTTGAGATCACCGAGTACAAATAATAATTATGTGCTCAACAAAACAGGTCTTAGAAAAAGAATGTGTAGTACATAATCTGTTGGACTCAATGGACAAAAATATGATACAATAAAGTACATAATCCCATATACATGTGCCTAGAATAAAAATGACAAGTATGTTACAATGAATATTGTTGAGTTATGTGCATAGGAGAAAATTTCACCATATTGATGAGAGGGGAAAATCACAACGAAAGGGGAAAATCACAACCAAAGAAGCCCTGCTAGATAGGAAAGTGCCCTGAAGATTTGGATGAGCCAACTAAACGGGTGACGATGTGGTGGACTCTGTGAACAGCAGAAAATGAGCTAGTAAAATCTATTGAATCACATATGAGGCTTGATCATGAGCTACTGATGGATGGGCATGTGGGGGACTACCTAAAGGAAAACACCCAACTAAGTTTTATGAGCATCTGATACATGTTATGAGAATGTTGGTATAATCTTCTGAAGTACTAAATTGTCAAGTGTACAATTCTCGATCATGCGATAATGAGTTGGAGTTTAGCATGTGAGAAATAACCAAGTCAAAGGAAAAAGATGGCTCACTTTGCTTGATCTGAGGCACCCAGTAATGAAGAAACTAAATTAAAGGTACATCATCTCTAGGCCATTTTCTTAGAATAAATGTGTTGAGGTTGGCAAGGGAGGGCCTTCCAAAGCTAAGGTAATGATGAGCCTACAAACAAGGCATGAGGAATATAGATAATGTGACTGACGGAGACTAACACCATGGGTGGGGAATAAAATGTCCTAATGGGTGGGCTTATAACTTCCCTTGTCATAACATAATATGTAAGGTTGACCAAGTAGTGACAAAAAATGTTCCAAAGGGGATGTTCAATTACTCAAAAAAAAAATCAAATCTGGATTAGAATATTTGGAGGTCAAATCTTAGTAATATAGGATGGGTATGACACACAAAGGTGTTGACATATTGTAACAGGACTCACTATGGTTTTGAACATACTCCATGGGACATGTTGATGACTCATCACCGATGATATGAAGAAGGGTGACTTAATAGTTCTACCACTTAATGAACCAAGTAAAAGTGGTACAAGTCCCTCTCGTGGTGAGCCAAGAGGTAATAAGAAGGGGGATTCCAAGAAAACATGGGTTGTCAACATAAAAAATGATAAATTGAAATGATGTTGGCTCTGGTATGAAGTAAAAAGAACTCCCAAAGTGAAGGAAATTAAATGACATGGGCATTGAAATGAAAAGGCGTTATGGTGCTAGAGTGCCCATGTAAGGAAGGTTGTAACACTCGATAGGTGGAAAATGCAAGAGATGGATGGGTTGATCCACTTACCAAAGTGTGAGGGTCCCTATGGTGATACCCAATGAATGGGAGGAAAATATAATAAATGGAGTGATGCTATGTTGACATTCCCATTTTAAAAGTTCATGTAATAAAGTTAATAAAGGAAAAATAAGACTGAGGTGATGGGACATGTATTCCAAGATGAATTTTGGGAAAAAAATACTCGTAGGTGTTCATTTGGTTTATTATGGGTAAATAAATTAGCAAAGGAAATGAAAAAGGCTTTGGAAAGGCAAGAGGTGTTAATTGGAATTTTATTTATGAATATAATGGATTGGGAGAAAAGGAAGGTAAAAAGTCACAGGTTACATGTGAGGAGGAAAATGAAAAAAATAGAGGCCTCATGCATAAAAAGGCTTCTAATGTTCAGTTCACAACTTTTTTTTCAGTTTTAGCATGGAGTTATCTCTCTATTCTCTCTCTCACATACTCTTACCCACTTAGAGAATTATTTGAGCAATTGAGCATTGGAGGAAGGAAAAAGAAGGAAAAGGAAAGAAAATATCAAGCAAGGAATAGTTGGATCAAGCTGCTATAACACGATTACTTGAACATATCAAGTTGCGTGTGTGATTTCCTTGCTAGTTTTGGTAGTCATGGTACATGCATGTTTGTATTTCTCTTATTGTCATTGGAATGGGTTTTTCCAAGTGTGACAATGGTTTTTCAACCTTACCCTGCCATTTCCAGATAGTCATGGTGTGATGGGGTTTCTCTTAATTGGTTTAATTTCATTGTTGGATGGTTTCAAAACTGAGTGGGTTGGTCTCAGGGAAAAATAACAAGGCCTAGGAATCCGTAGACTGGTAAAGGTGGGATTGTAGTAAATCCTATTTGTGTATACCCTCATTGGGCCTAAGAATCCTTAATCGGTGAATGACGAGATATACGATAAATCCTAGAGGGTGGAGATAAAAAAAATCCTCATGGTTTAGGTGGAGAGATCTAGAGGCATCCATGCTTGTATACGCCTATTGATCCATGGATCAACATATGGTGGGATTTCTGTAAATTATGATAGTGTATGTTTACCGTTTGGGCCTAGGAATCCCTTGGTGGTATATACACTAAAGTCTGGTTATATTGGTGCTTGCTTCAGGCCTAGATATCCTTGACCAGTTCTGGTGGGATATTTTGTAAATCCTAAGACACATGGTTGGTTTTGTTTTAAGTCCCACATTCATGTTTGGAATATGGAATAGGGGTGATTGGTTGAAAGAAATATTTGGTTCAACCCAATCTATAGCTAGATGGTATGTGGAAGTCCCTGAGCTGGTTGGATTTTGCATATGTTAATAAGTGCTCTTCTCCCCTTATATTTTATGAGTAAATGTACTTGTTATTATGTCATTTTAATGGTTGTTATATCACTGATATTATTCTAGTTATATGTTAAGCATGATTTCATGACAGATTTTGGTTATGGCTCTTAACATGTTTTGATCAATAAATGAATGGCTATTTAATGCATGACCTAATAGATGTTATTCCAACTATTATGAGAAGGAACTATACCTTATTTGCGATTTTCAAATCCTTATGTTAAGATATGCATTTATAGTCTATAGATTACATGTTCACAATGTGTTCAACTAAATGTATGTCATGGAATTAGGCTTGGTTAGGCCAAGTCCTTTATCAAGTTTTTTTTTAGAAGCTTTCTCTTTTTGTCATCGATTGTTTTGGAAAGTGTCGTCAAGTTCTATGCAGTGGTCTATATCTACTCAAACCTTTAGTCTCAGGCACAAAACTGGTTGAAAAATACTACAATCTCTCCCTTGCAGGCTTGCAGGGGCGAATAGAGAGTTTCAATCGCATCAAAGCCTTGTCAAGGGAGAAACTGGGGGTTTAGTTCAGTGAAAGGCTATGTTAACTCAAGCTTGGGCACCTAGAGTGGCTTATTAGCTCATGGATCTCTTATAGCTCCTGAGGGAGGTCTCTATGGTGTTGGTCCATCGGTTCCACTTCCTTAAGGTGATCTACGAGGTTGAATCATATCATAGTAACTCTTCGTCAAATATTTACCCCTGTGAATCGGTAAGCTTGGGTAAGTGTGGGAGGAGGGTGTTATAGTTACTGACATGGAAGTTTTCATAAGGGATGGGTTGGAAAAATACCCTAAAAACATCATTAAATAATATTTACTCATGACAAAAATCAACAAGAGTCAACAAGTGCAATTAAGACAATATGGTTTTACAAAACGAGCATAAATATGAAGAAATTCAATTTAAATGGCCTTAGTTCTTCATGAAAAAATGTTTCTTGGTGAAGAATCAAAGAAATAAATGATGAGGGAATGATGTACCAGAGGCGTTTTAGATTCATCCCTTCCCATCAAGTCAAATGGGACCAAATGGGAAGCAAGGTATCATATAGAGTAGAATCTTTCAATGGAAGGTATTGATCATCAACTATATGTGATGTGTGGATGGCTCACCAAAGATGTTAATAGGACAAACTATCAAATAAATGAGAGGATAATCATCCTTACCTAGACCTTTGGCGCCTAGGTCAAGGATGGATAGTAACAAAATGGAAAATTAGTCAGAGGGACCATCATGCCCCCAAGCATGAGATTATTCCCCCCATGAGATATAGTATGGAGGGGAAATGATCATGTATCTCAAGGTGGAAATGATTCCATCTACTAGATGTGTATGTAGCATGCTAAGGGAATGCACTAGTTGATGGTGATACAAATATGTTCTAGGGATGCACCTTGGAAACTATGTGTTTATCTCCATTGTCACTTTCTTGGACTAAGATCCTGGCAACCAAATAAGTGGAAGTTGAGATATATCTCGAGTGGTGGACTCCAAACTCATTTTCGATGATGGTTAATTCATAATTTGATTATTCATGTTTTTTATGATCATTTGTTATGACTTTTTTATCTTATTATGGGAATAAGGGATGAATATAGTAGGAGAAAGGAAATGATGCAGTTCCAGTCTCGCTTGGTACTGCATGTATGAGTCAAAGGGGATACATTTTTGGGTTCTCAAGGAGGTGTCACTGTAGAAGGTAGTGGATTTAGCTATATTGAACCAATTCTCACCTAAATAGAACTAGGTCCAAATAACAAAAATGTCAAAGGGACTGGGTTGTTGGGGTAATATGTAGAAATGATTAAGTGGATCATCCAAAAGGTGATTGGAATGATATGGGACAATAAAATTTCATCAAGATGGGGAATATTAATTGTACTAGAGTCAAGAATATCAAATCCAATATGAGAGTCAGGCATAATTTATTCTCGCCCCCAAAAAATGGATACCCCCATACCCAAACATTATTGGTAAATGTGATGGCCACAAGATGGATGTGGTTCAATTTTTTTTGTTCAAAATAAGGAGTTATTTAACCAATCTAAATTAATATCAATGAATTATTTAGAATCCACAACATATTTGTTAAATGGAAATGGTTATTATGGGAGAAAATATGAGCAATGATGTATTTTGTCCCATGGATAATTTGGCATGCTTAGAGAGTCTATAATGTCTACATTAGAATGAAAGGTTGGAATGTGAGACATGGAAGGATCACTTGATGTAGATGTTGAAGAAGTATCTGAATCATCACCATGGGAGACATGGTTCACTTGGACAATGTCTATGGAGGGAGATTGGTGACCGATGGATTGAAGATCTTCTGATGTTGATACTGAAGAAACCTCAAAAACATAAGATGTTTTTTGAGGTACATAGTTAGATGCTCTTGGGGAATGTAAAGATGTTCATCCCATAGATGCTTATAATTAAAGGATATTTGTAGTATTCTCATCTAGCTCTACATCAAGAGGACTAATAACAAAGGTGGGTTGATTGGTTTCTTACCCTAGTGAAGTAGAGGTGTTTGAGGATGTAGGTAAAGGAGTTGAAATTCCACTACTAGTGGAATCCATATCATGAATAATGATGATAGTTTCATGAAAATTTGAGATATGAGGGATGTGATGCAAGTAATTTTCGTACATTTTTCACAAAGAGAAAACTTTTTTTGTGCATATGTCTTTGTTCTTCTTGAATTCTTCAGGGAGAGGGACTTGCACCTCAGGAATGTTTGGGTCTTTCTCAAGTTCATCCAAAGAAGTAAAACCATTTAAGTGGGTAAGAGTGGTACATTTATTGATGCCCTGACCATAAATATTTCACAAAGCACATGGTGGAGTAGGCTTGTTGCATCATGGAATTAGAGTTTTTCCCTTGATTGGTAGTAGGATTTGAGCCTTAGTTACTCAGTTTACCCTAAGCTTGATGATTATGCTTTCCTTTACCTTTATTTATTTTCTTATAATTATGGGTATTAGAAGAATTTTGTTAAGAATATACCTAACCTTGTTGAGGCAGTGGCTGATGGGGCATGGGCAGTTGTCGTGCTGGTTGCAAAGTGGCCAAAGCACTAGATAGTGAATATGAATAATAACGGGTCCTGATCACATTATGATAGATAGGTTGAGTACAAGATGGCTCAATAATAATATGATGTGGATCGATATATGCGTAGGAGGTACTTGTGACCCTCTATGAAGTAACACGCAAAGGACCTAAGTAGGATAAGTGTATGGGGTATTAGACATTGCCTTGGGATATCCATATCCCATGTGTCCTTGTGGATATGGAGAGGGATGATGGTAAGAGACAGACCTAATCAAACCATCATCAACATGAGATTCTTGTGGTCTACGATCATCATGGACAATGCGCGGAGAATCAATGATAATGATGTAAAGTTATCTCAATTGGGCATAAATCAGGTCATATCGAATGAACTCTTCCTTAATTCTAAGGAATGTTGAAGAAAAATCCTTAGCAATGGAAGGAAGAAAGGATTTCAAGAACCAATCCATTAAGACATGGTAATTGAATTCCAGAGCTTTTCATAAGCTCTAACATCTACACCACCTTTGGATGTGATTAATGATGTGGGCGGAAGTGGTTTGCCAATAAGTGATCAATATCTAAACATGGCAAACAATTAGTTGAAATATGAAAGGAAATCATTTGAAATATTAGAAAATACCTAGTACGATCCACGAGGTTGCTCAATGTACCATTTTGTTGTAGCACTAGTAAGTGTGCATTGGAATAGTTGGAGATGGACAGATTCTTTCATAATTGATTTAGATGAACACTACATATGGAAAGAACAAATATGGTTAGAAATATATTTTCCATAATTCTCTTCATATTTTCTACTACTCACTAAGTTTGGGCCACTAGATTTTGTGTTGGGCTATGTTATATTCTTTCCACATAGTTAACAAGGGGTTTGAAGGGCACCCGTAACCCCACTTTATGGGGTTGAGGGCAGCGCCCCAAAAAATTTTGGTTTTGGACCCTATGTTAGGTTAGGCGAACCCACCTATGGTTTTGTGCATGATTTTCGCACATGTTTTTTGGACGCGATGGTTTTTCGGTCCATGGTATTGGACGCAATGGTTTTTCAATCCATGGTATTGGACGCGATGGTTTTCGGTCCATGGTATTGGATGCTTCGGCATGTATAAATATGTATTGTAACATTGAAAGGAACATAATGA
The DNA here is from genome assembly GCA_000404065.3 of Pinus taeda. Classification (NCBI taxonomy): domain Eukaryota; kingdom Viridiplantae; phylum Streptophyta; class Pinopsida; order Pinales; family Pinaceae; genus Pinus; species Pinus taeda. Next base: position 50,901 of record APFE031037676.1, read on the forward strand.
CAAATCAAGATGGTAGTCTTGGTTTTGGGATCCAGTGGGAAAATCTTTGTGTATGTGTTTTATGTGTTATGATCTTGCATTGTTTATTTTTCTGTGTTTTAGAATTCATATGCAAGTAATTTCTGTATGGGGTTAAAACCTACATTTGGTATCAAAGCCACGTTTGGCTTCAAGGGGATGCCTTTGTTGCTAAGGGGTTTCGCTCAGACCTGTGGTAGACCCTGTTCAGTGGGAGATCTGTGAGATCGATTCTGGTGGCGAAAGAAGATGGCGACTAGTGGAAATATAGAGATCGAGAAATTTAATGGTCAGATTTTTGAGTTGTGGAAACTCAATATGGAGGATCTGTTGGTGGATGAAGACCAGTGGATCGTGGTAGATCTGGGTACTAAACCAACGAGAATGTCTAATTAAGAATGGAAGAAGTTGGATCGGAAGGCAAAGAGAAAAATACGACTGTGTGTCTCAGATTCAGTATTGCTGAATGTATCAAGGGAAGCTACGACGAAGGCTTTGTGGGACAAGTTAGGGACTTTGTACCAATCTAAGTCTTTGGTGAATAGATTTTTCCTGGGGAAAAAGTTGTATAACTTGAGGATGAAAGATGGAGACTCGGTGATAGAGCATTTGAATGCATTTAATATTGTGGTAAATTAGTTAGCGTCTATTGATATTAAAATTTTAGATGAAAATAAGTGCATTAGTTTGTTGTGTTCTCTACCAGATTCGTGGGATAGTCTGGTTATTGCAATAGGTAGCAATGAAACTACGTTGCATTTTGATGAAATAGTCTCATCCTTGTTGATGGAGGAGATGAGATAGAAAAATATGGAGAGCCAAAATGGTGATGCCTTGTCTGTACGAGGGTGCACCCAGAAAAAAAACAAAAATAAGTCCTCGAGTGGGAGATATAAATATCCAAGAAAACCTGTAAAGGTGGTGTGCTGGAAATGTGGAAAGGAAGGGCACTAGAAAAGGGACTATAAATCTAAAGCTCCTAACAAAGGAAAGGGATCTGATGAGGCTCCTTCCGCAGAGGCGAAAACCACCTCAAATAAATGTAGGGATGTGTACTTGGCTTCTTCAAGTACACTTGTAGATCATGAGGCATGGTTGATTGACTGAAGTGCATCCTTTCACTTCACTCCCCATAGAGAGTGGTTCTGCGAGTATGAGAAATATGACGGTGGTGATATCTTCTTGGGGGGTGACAGGAATGCAAGAACCATTGGTCACAGAAAAGTAAAGTTGAAGTTGCAAGGTGGAAAGGCTAGAACACTTCCGGGTGTTCTACATATTCCTGCATTGGCCATAAATCTAATTTCTGTAAGCAAGCTGGATGATGTAGGTGTCAAAATAGTGTTCGAGAAGGATACCTGCAAGATCGTTCAGGGAGCACTAGTATTGAGGCGGAGAGTTGAAATTGGAACTCTGTACAAGCTGCAAGGTAGCACTATTATTGATGGGTGCAATAGTTCTGTGGTTCCTGAAAGTGGAGCAGAAAATCTAGTGGTCTCTGGAGAGAAGACCAT
>APFE031037676.1:64575-88520 GCA_000404065.3 Pinus taeda
TTGCGTGGCACTAGTGATTATGGTCTGTGCTACCAAGGAAGACCAGGATTGGACAGAGTGTTGGATATTCGTGGCTTTGTTGATGCAGACTAGGCTGGAGATCTGGATCAGAGAAGAACTAAAAGTGGGTATGTGTTTAACTTATTTGGAGGTGCAGTAATTTGGATGAGTAAGAAACAATCTGTAGTGGCACTATCAACTACATAGGCAGAATACATGGAAGCCACTCATGTAAGCAAGGAAGCAGTTTGGTTGAAGAGATTGTGTTCAAGTATGGGGTTAGTACAGGAAGCTGTAAGGATAGAGTGTGATAGCCAAAGTGCAATTTTCTTGGTAAAGAACCCTGCATATCATTCAAAGACAAAGCACATTTATGTTCAATATCACTTTGTGAGGGACTGATAGAAGACAAAAAGTTGTTGCTGGTAAAGGTGGACACTTTGAAGAATACTGCAGATGCATTGACAAATCTATGAGCTCTAAGAAGTTCCCTTGGTGTAGAGAGACAATGGGCATTTCAGGGCTGGGAAAATGACTAAGCTCTCTTGTGGCCCCCTTTGGAAAGAAAACAGCAAGTGGGAGAATGTTGAGTTGTGTTATATTCTTTGCATGTAGCTAATAGGGGGTTTGAAGGCCACCAGTAACCCCACTTTATGGGGTCCAGGGAGGCACCCCGGAAGATTTTGGTTTTGGACCCTATGTTAGGCTGGGCGAACCTAGCTATGGTTTTGTGCATGATTTTCGCACATGTTATTTCGACGCGATGGTTTTTCAGTCCATTTTATTGGACGCGATGGCTTTTCGGTCCATGGTATTGGATGCTTCAGCATGTATAAATATGTATTGTAACATTGAAAGGAGAATAATGAAAAAGCAAGCTGGTAGTCCCGGTTTTGGGATCCAGTGGGAAAATCTCTGTGTATATGTGTTTTATGTGTTATGCTCTCGCATTGTTTATTTTTTTGTGTTTTAGAATTTGTATTCAAGTAATTTCTCTACGGGGTTAAAACCTACATTTTGAAGGATTTCAAGTTCCCTATAATTTCAATCAATTTTATTTTGATGTAAAGTGATTGATGGGTATTATTTGGATTCCTTCCCCACCAATCCTAACCTAATGAATAAATTTCTTTATGGTATCCAAGTGGGATTAATATGTATGATTCAAGTTATTTGTTGAGTTAGGGTTTTAGCTTGGTCATTTGTCCCAAGCATTGTTCTATTAATAGTATGTAGGTGTCTACAAGTGAAATTATGTGATGACTCACACATAAAGAAATAAGGTTGCATTAAATAAAAATAGAAATAAATTGCCAAAAACTATCAAACACTTGTTGAAAATGAATAGAAAGTAATATATTATTGACAATAGCCTATTTCCCACTCAAATTGAGGCTTCAATGAAAATAAGGAGAGGCATTAGAAAATACAAGAGGACCCTTTCAATGGAGACAAATGGATCAAGATAATATTGGAGTCATACCTACTATCAATTATTCAACCTATTAGTGTCCTTTCGTCCTAGTGATCAAATTTACTCTTTTCATATTGTTAATAGATTGTTTGGTCAAATTATTATGTTTTCAAATAAAATTTGACATCTTTTGGTTATCAAAAAGGTCCCAAGTTATTGTATAGGTGTAATTATACTCTAATTCCATGGTCATCAAGGTCAATAAATCAATTTCATGAGTCTTTGAGTCACCAAGGTCACTTTTTCCTTTATTAGAGGCTCATCATTAAAGAAACTGAAAGAAAGAGTCATGGTGTCATAAGGTTGATCATGAAAGTGTCATGAATGTATTGTTGGTATTGTCTTGTTGGTGTGTGATCATCATATCTCCATTTAGGGTCATATTATTCATCATCCAAAATTAGCAAGGTGTCATGAGAGTTAGCAAGTCGGGAAATAAAGTTTCTCAAAGGGAATCAAAGGTACATGTATATTCGTTGTAATTATAATGTTTCCTATGGAAAAAATGATGTTGTAGTTTTTATAGCTCCAAATATCACCCTTTGTATTTGTGATTCTTGGTTTATGGCCTAGGGCAAGCCCTCCTTCCAGACTTGATCCAAATATTTTAAAAACAGTGTTTTACTACCTATACGCTACTTTTCCCTATGTTAAAACGTGTACACATGGGTCAATCTATAACCAACCCACGTATATGTGTTAAAACACTTTAAAAAAATAAATTTCCTTAACTATGGGTGGAGATCATGGGTTTTACCTGTTGATTACCTATTAGTGTCCATGGCCCAATTGTTCCCAACTATTTCCCAACTAAAAAACTAATTTGGGAGAAGTATAAAAATACTTCAATGGGAAGGCCTTAAGTAGAGGAGAGAAAGGATAGAATTACTATAATTAGATTATCCCCTAATCTATATACTACTATGTGTATTTGAATTGGTTGATTTTCAGGTTCGTAGATCATTAGGAGTTGCAGAGTGTTTGAACCCTAGATGGAACTACCCAAACAATGGACATCCGGGTATGTTCATCCTCACATAGTTAGTTTGTTTAAGCATGTTGCCTGAGTTGAATGCTCATTTCTTGCTGTAGAATACTCCTACTTTGCTAGGGTTCTGACACAAAGCCCTAGGGGACTTATTCCCTTAACAGAGATGCCCTCCTACAAGTCCTCTCCTCTGTCTACTTTGAGTTATTGCTACAGTTTAACCACTAGATCCTTGAATTTGACCTCGAAATCCATCAATAATCTACATTAAATACACGTTAGACCAAATGGCATAATAACTAACTCAACCCACCCTATAAGCATAAATATAATAATAAAACCATACAATAAGCTAAGAGAATGGTTGATTTGACTAGGTTAGGAGGTAAAATGAGCCGATATAATTACCCATTTATGAAGCTTATCATCACCCCCTACTGAAGGTGTTGCTCATCCTCTAAGCAACCTAGTCAATCTCTTGGTCTTTCATGGCCCCGGTGGCCTCCATAGCATTCCAGGCTTTTGATGTGGTCTTCTCGTGTTCTCCATAAAATACTGCCTTTCTGTCTATATCCTTCCACTACTCCTTCTCTTCTGCCTTCTAGCATGCCTAATATGAGTGGAGGACTCAATTTGAGGCCAATCCATTTGACCTTCAGCCTTTGCATGAAGGACTTGTACATTGGCACTCTTTTCAATGCCTCCTTCAACCTCATGGGGGAATGGTATTCTATGATCTGCAAGCTGTGGGGTAGGGTGTTCCATCTTCTCGTGCATGCATGCACATAGTAATCCCCAAGTAGCCTGAGCATATCTTCAAAGCGTGCAATGGATTGTTTCTGATTGGCTAGATATTTAAGGGCAATCTAAGGGTCATTGACAAGCAGGTTGTGTGTTGATGAGTGCCATAGGGTCTGATGGCTCAGCTCTTATCATCAATGGTTCATTCTTCTCTTTTACTAACAATCTTTTCATTTCTTCTGCCTTCAATTCTTCATGATTCATCCATGATGCCATGTCCATTAATTGCAGATCCCCTAGCTTAGCATTGGGGTCCCACACATTCAGGTCTATGAGGGCCATGTTGTGTACATAGAACTCTGCCATCTTTGTTTTGTCCTCAGAGGTGCTTTGGTCGCACAAATCCATGAAATGCCTGTAGTCTTGGAAAGGCATTATGCCTCTTTGTGCCAAATTTTTTATTTGGAATTGAATCCATTTATCCTTCAAATAGAGGCCATAAGATTTGGCTGGTGTTCTGCATTGTAAAGCTTCTATGGATAAGCTGGCCATGTATGCCAAATGAGTCTCTTTCTCCTGCAGTTGCCTCCTTAGTAATTCATTCTCATTCTCAAGGTGGCTTCTTGTAATGGCTTCTCTGTCTCTGAGAGCACTCAATTCCCTACCCATTTCCCTGAGTTTGTCTTCCATGTGGCCAATATCCTCAACTCCTTTGGACTAGCCTATCTGCATCCACCTATGCATTCTCACTCTCTCTTTTTCCAATTCAAAAAATAGTTGAATTGCAAATTTCTATGGGATTATCTTGCATCTCTAGAGTAGTCTGTAATAGGATTCAAGATTAGGCTGGGGGTCAGGTTCTTGTAGCTCTTGTGCTTCCTCTTTCACCTCTAGATGTCCTCCTATATTTTTGTCAAGTTTTTGTGTCTCCTGTAGTTTGGACAATGTCTCCTGTAGGACTGTTTTAGCCTCCTGTAGGTCTGGTTTCGGGTCCTATAGAATTGCCTTTCCCTTCCATGTAGAAGATCTTGTAGTCCTCCTTTCATAGGTTATGGGTGTCTTGGAAGGAGATTCTTTCACCTTGGTAGATGGTGAATATTCAATGTTAATGGGAGTCTTTGATGAGTGTTGAGGTTTTCCTGTTTTAGTTTTGGTACTCTTCCTTGCCTTGAAATACATGGATGTTTTTCTTTTCCTCTTCTGCCTTTACTTGACTAGTCTACTGAGGGTATTGAGGGCAGTTGCTGCTTCTCTTTGCAATGTTTTAGGGAACTCTTCTCTTTTCTCTGCCCTCTTTGCCTCCTTTTCTCCATCTTCTGTCTCTTTTTCCTCCTCCTGCTCTGTCTTTTTTTCTCTCCTCTCCTCTATTTCTTTTCTTTCCTCCTTCCTCTATTGCTCTACTATGTCACCATTGGATTCATCTTCTCCTCCTTGGTGTTCTCCCTCCTCACTAACAGCAGGACTGACATCATAGGTTAATGCCTTGATGTCATCCTCAGCTGTCATATTTATGAAAACTTCCCATGCTATAGGGATTGTAAGGGTATGGAGGGCTTCCTCTACTAGGATCTTGATTAGGCCATGGTGACCTGGCTACTGTGAATTTCCTTCTTATACCTTGGTGCTAGATTCAAAGAGGGATTGAAGGAGAAAGTAAGGGATACTGAGCTTTTGATGTGCTGGTGTATCCATGCCATATCTCAATTCTTGGAGGATTTTGAAATGATATCCATAAACAATGTTGTACCTCCCATCACAAGAAATGTATTTGATCACTTGGTAGATAACCTCATCCTAGGGATATGGTACACTAGCCCTCCTAATTCCATTTTTGTCTTCAACAGGGGTTTCATTATCTTGGAAAATTTTCCTCTTGTCAGCTTGGCCAATTATTTTCTCATCTTTACTCGAAGGAAGCCCAAGAGGAAGGGTAGTGACCCTATTATCGAATTCAAGGGTTATTTCAATGGAGAGGCCTCCAATGGTTACAGTAACATGAGTTCTTGTGTGAAGGACTAGAGAGAGAGAAAATTCATGGGCAATTTCATCATAAAACCCTCTAAACTTCTCAAAGAAATTCATCCATTTTTCCCTTGTAAATATTTCCACCACTTCAAGATGTGCATGGAGTCTAATGGAGTTAGTGGGCTCTTTTCCCATAAACCCCCTGTTACACAAAAACTTGTCACCATGACTTCTACAGCTTGTGTGAGTCCATCAACACTCATACATACCTCCTTTGCAAGTCTTGAGCCTCAGCTCTTCATGTCAAGCCTTGAAAATGGGAGAAAGACCTTAAAAATATCTCAAATCCTAGTTTCGCACTTTCTCCTAGCATTGCCTGCAGTGCCGCACCCAATGGTTATGTTTCATGTTTCCTGCGAACCTGACTGCTCTGTCTATTGAGTAATGGGTGCGAACCCCTGTAAAAGTTAAAAAGGCGTGAGTTCATTCTTAAAAACTCATCTTGGGTCACTTCTAGACACTTCTAGAAGGAATATTGCGCTCGCAAGTCCACTCCACCTTGGTTCATCCATTCCATAACTAAGGGAGCTAACTCCATGATATAAGGTGCTTATCCCATTGAAGGAGGAACTTATCCCTTCAATGATGGACCTTCAACTCCCTCCATTTGCACTATAAATTCATGCATTGGGCTGGTTGTAGGAGAGGTTGAAAGCTGAAGATTCTTGAGGGTAAATGTTGCTGGAAACTAGACTTCCTTTTTGAGCTTGTGAGAGGAGAATCACATACCTTTCATGTCATTTGGGAAGTGAGTGAGGCTTGTCAAAGTAGAGGAGACTCCTGCTGGACCCTGGAAAGAACTTGTGCAACATCAAGGCAAAGGTTGTAAGGTTCTTTTATTCATAAAGTTAATACGATCAAGTTTGTTTTTCTCAATGAACTATCTCTAATGGTTTATTTTATGAGCTCCGTGATCTTCATAATGAACATGTTTTATTATACACAAGTATGCTTTGATGTGTGTTTGTTTGTGTATGCAGGTTACTAAAAGGGAACTACTTGAAGTCGTTGGGATAAAACTACCACAAACAAGCGTTGGATCGAGGTAGGGTATGTTACACCTCTTAGTATTCATTATGAATTGAAACATGTTTAGAGAAAAGTAGATTTTCTTGTGCTCTTTGTTGCTAGATATCATTCGATACTAGGGAGATCGGTCTTGTCCGCAAGAATGATTTATTCGTTCAACAAATTGGTGACTCCACTGGGGACTGGTTTGGTTTGGTTTTTGATTTGTGTTTTCTTTGACTTGAGAAACTTAAGTTTTGGTTTCTGTTTTTGCCTTGATGTGTGTGAGTTTGTGTACCGGTTAGATCCTGGTTGGATTTTTTTTTTTTTTGAAATTTTGGAAGAGGACCGCATCCTGTGAGTTAGTTACAGTGTGGACCTCTCCGCATTGTTACAGTGTAACACAGAGCGACACCGCACTTGGTTCTACTGAGGGCCTGCGGACCCTGTCAAAAGTTTGAAAAACCTAAGATCCATCTACCCAGTTAGGTTTAGTTTTTGTCGATAGCTGTTAGTATATGCCCAGACCTGCACTTGTCTTGACAAAAGTTCCTTGTGAGTTAGTTTTCATTGGCATTCTCGTTTGAAGTGATTTTCTAAGAAGTTTTGCCTGTTGGATTGATTTTTGCTTGGTCTTCGTAGTAGCTCAGAGATCGGAAGCCTTAGAGCCTTAGATCATCCTGGTCTCTCTGGTCTTCTTGCTGAGTTTGACTAGCTTATGAAATCTATCCGTGAAGAGATCTACATCTCATTTGTCTCTTTTACAAAACTTTGATTAAACTTGATTAAAAGTTTCGAATGTCATTTTTTATTAAAACATAATTGGATTTTCTGATTAGTTTGTTGAGCTGAACAAATTGATGCTTAGTTAGCTGAAAGACTAAGTTGAACATCCTCAAAAACGTTCCAAGTTTCTTTTCAATCCATTTTTCGTTTAGATCTCAATATTAGATCATAGTTTTGAGTTTTTCATAGAAATTATAGAAGCTTGTTGAAAAATTTGTTTTTAATAGTTTTTAGAGTTTTTCTAAAAATCTTAAAAATCTCTCTTAAAAGAATTTTTTATTCTTGTAGTTGTTGATTGTTGAAAAGCAAAGGGATTTTCTGTGAGCGTGATTAGTAGTCTTATTTTTAAAGTTCTTTGAAAAAGACAAAAAATTTTCCTTTCAGTTGCATGTTAAGAGAAAAATTTGATTTTCAAAGCATTGCATTCTCAACTCTTCCTTAGCTATAAATTCATTAAAAAGGAAAAGGAATTGTTATCATCTTAGGTGCATTTTTTTATTTTTTTGGAGTCGAGTCTTCATACCATAAAGTTTCATCTCTGCACCCATTGAATTAAGTAACAAACAATAAAATTAACGCTTAATTAAAATCAATGTAGCAATCTTTTTATTTTCTAGGTCTCTTTTCACCAACATAGCTTAGGCTAGTATCTTGGAGTAGGGAGTAATTAACTCTCCAAGACAGTTTAAACAAACAAGTAGTCGATCTTGCGGTAGGGAGAAATTCCAATTGTTACATCTATGCTCTGGGACAGCTCCTCTTAAAGGAGAAGCACGAGATCATATCTGAACCAGTGTGGGAATCAGTCCTTCCTCATTGGGAACGATAGAAGATATTCACGTATTAAAAATGGTAAACCTCGGATTGACCATTGTCGAGACACCTGGGGTCACTTGTTGATAAACCTTGGATTATGTCAAGGAGCCTTCAAGGGGATTGAGCTTGTTACTCTGCCCTTGTGTGCGTATCGGATCGTAGGTTGTTCCCCCAGGTATATTTGTTTCCGTTGGTGACCTTAGTGACCATAATCTTTAGGATTCTTTCCTAGGTGATGGTGGAGGGAAGATCCCCCTATCCCCCTATACCTGGAGCAGACGTCGACTAGACTCACTTGGACTCTCTGGGGGGTTATCTTCACTCGAGACGGTTATAGTGAAGAAACTTTTGCCAGTCTGTTTCATTAAGCAGGTTGTCGGGGTAACTGTTCCAACCACAATTTCTGTATTGAATTCTACGACGTTGGATTTCATCACCAACTACTATTTTCGATCTGGAAAGATACTATTTCTGTGTGGTTTGATCTCCTAGATTTATTAGGCGTGTGCTTCAAATTGTTTGGTTCTTTAGAGACTTTAGGTGGTTTTCTTGAGATTCTCTTTGTTTTCGTGTGAAGTAATTAAATAATTAATCGTGGCTGAATTACTAAGACAATCTCGTCGACTGTGAGGGCAGCCTCCCAAATTTACACAGAGTCAACTTGAAGGGCTGCAAGCCCTTGTCACACCTAGTGAAAGTAGGGTTGGGTCGCCACAGGCCGGAGAGTCTTCGTTGATTATACATCCTGATCATCTAGTGCAAGCAAGATAACATATTTCTGAACCGATTTCATTTTCTAAGGTTACTGGTAGTATCACTCCTACTAGCTCATTAGCCAAAGAACCTGAAATCTCTGAACCTGATACTGAACCTACTGCTACTCCATCTTCAGGATTTGCTGCTCCTGTTTCTAGTGGCCGTAGTTCACCCAGAGTAGAAAATATTATTACCGATAATCTTCCTTCTGGACTCATTTCCATTGAAGAAATTGTAATTTCGAGTCTGAACGAAGGTATAAGCATCCCTGAAAATCAACCGACTATCGAACTTAGGGAGCGTGAATCCATTTTATATAGTCCCATTAGAGGTGATGCTTAGTATATTTCGTTGACCAATTTCTTAGAAAATCCAGGTCTCGCGTCTTTACCACCTCGATTTCCTTTCCATCCAACACCCAGAGGTTATTATCCTCCTTTGAATATGTCGAGACAGACATCCTGGTTTTCTCAGATGCCAGAAACCTTTTTACATGGCAGTCCTTCTGTTCCTCCTGGGTATCAGTCTTTATTTGGTACGTTTTCAGGAGCATCTCCTCAACCCATCGAATATGCAGTATCTCCTGGTCATAACGGAACTAAACCATTAAGTGTCGAAGAGATTCTTATGATGTCTAGTACTACTCCTAATCCAAAACCTCAAGGTAGTTCAATACCGTCTGGGGGGTAGCTGCAAGGTACTCAAATACTGCCTGGAGGGCAACCTCAAGGTAGTCCATTACTGCCTTGGGGGCAACCTCAAGGACAGTATGTCCCTATGGGACAGTATTTTCCTCAAGGTCAACCCCAGTATCAATATGTACCTCAAGGTCAACCCCAGTATCAATATGTGCCTCAAGGTCAGTACCAACCCCAAGGTCAGTACCAACCGCAAGGTCAGTACCAACCTCAAGGTCAGTACCGACCTCAAGGTCAATATCAACCTCAATGTTTTCAACCACCTTCAGGTCAATCATTTGTTCAAGGACCCGGAAATGTACCATATAATTATCAATCTTACACTCAACCTAGTTTTGGTCCTCAATATGCTCAACCTGTTATGGGTCCATACACCAGAATGAATGTGGTGTGGGATCAATAGACTCCGGAACCCAGTGTGCAGTTGTCATCTCAATCTGGACAGTCTTTTGTTTCTGGTTCACCCCAGCAACCTGTCCAGCCTACTACTCAAACTGCTACACCTGGGGTAGCTCATCAATCTGGGCCTAGTTCACCTAGAACTCCGTCCCCAACGTCTGCTGCAACTACTGCGATCTCTATTCAATCCACTCCACCCATTTCTGGAGTATCAGTGGCTCCAGTTTCTACTACTCCTGCATCAACTCCTCAGGCCTCTTTACCCCAGTCTGGACCTACAATCCAAACTCCAGTTTCCATGCCTCTAGGACAACCTGGGCCTAGTACGGTTTTCACAAGTCAACCCCAATTTACTTCTCAACCGTACCAGGGGCAGTACCAATTCGGCCCTGTTGTGCAGAACCCAGCTTATCAGTGTCAATCGTTCCCTGGGTATACGTATCAACAACCTCAACAACCGCAGTATGGTCTGGTTAATCCTGGTTTTCCAGGAGGATATAATACCCCAAATGTGAATCCGATACCAAGTTATCCTCGATATCCTCCTCCTGGGGCTGGACTTATGACCCCAAGTTTTCGGAATCCGAACCGTCAGTTACCGTTTATAGCAACTTTGGATTTGCCTGACTTGTCACGCCTTACGAATGACCCCATTAATTATCTTCCATTTTGGCCACCAATGCCAAATAAGTTTCCCAATGATATACCAAAGTTTGAGGGGAAGTCAGGAGAAGATCTGTCTAATCATGTGATGACTTACCATCTCTGGTGTGCATTGAATTCCATTATAGATGATTCAATTCGTCTTCGTCTTTTTCAATGCACTTTGATTGGCCTTGTAGCCAAGTGGTACATTGAGTTGCCACGAGGCCCTTTTTACAATTTTAGTCAGTTAGCCACTTCCTTCTTTACTCATTTTCAGCTGCCAGTCCAATATGACAATGGCACGAAATTATTAACTTCATTAAAATAGTCGACGTCCACATATATTTGAGACCATATTCATGAATGGTGGCGTCGACGTTGTTTAGTGAAAGTTTTTATCCCGGACCAAATTTTGGCAGAATGGTTTGTTAAATCATTATTACCCAAAATAAATGAAGATGTAGCCAAGGCAGGAGTGGCTACCGAAGAGCAAGTAATTTCTCAAGCTCAGTACCTTGACTTAGTTTATACGCAGTCAGGTACCTTACATGAAAAATCCCAGACCTTCCGAAAAAAAAATCAAATAGCTACACCTCCCTCAGGGTCTCATTCCGCTAATGGTATGATTGGTATTGTTAATACCAAGAGTAAGATGAAATCATCCAAGAATTCTTCTCCTATTATAACTTTACCAGATTCCCCGAAGGGAGAGTCTTCACCTGAAATTTCTGCCGATGTTCATGTCATAGAATCATCTACGACCAAATCAAAATCTAACGGTAAGAAAAAAGGCAATAAGAAGAATAAGAAAAACTCGAAGGAGAAATCCGGTAAACATGAATCTACTGACGAGAAACGTAAACCTCGCTATCCTTGTCTCATCTGCGATGAGGAGCACTTTACAAGAGATTTTCCACATCGTGCCGAGGTTGCGAAAATCGTCAAAGGTTCGCAAACACCTGTTGTTCTGAAGGATCCTTTTCCAAGTCAAGACAGTAAGATGATATGTTCTTCCTCTAGTGCCTCGAAAGAGCCCATAATGACGATTTCACATGTAAGGATTACGACACGATCGCAAGATTATGGAAGTAAGAGTCCTCTTGGTGGTAAGGAAGCAGAATCTTCTAATTCCAATCCATCAACCTCAGCTCCGTCTTCTTCCGATCCGCTACAGACCGAGAAACCAAATCCCGACTTAGTAATCAAACCGCCTACTAAGAGTATACTTCGAAAGTCAGCTTTCAATCCACATTCGAGAGCTGCTCAGAACTATAACATTGTTGAAGATTTAGCTGTTTCACGTTCAACAATGTCAGCTTTGGAAGTGCTACAATCTTGTCCAGCATAGCATAAAATGCTATTGTCGGCTATAGGAAATGTTGACCTTCAGGACACAAACCTCCTAGTCTTCGATTTAGAAAATAGTACACCACGTTTACCTCATCAAATGGCTTTCCAGATTCCAGTGTTAGTTAAAAACAGACCTTGTTTTAGGACTGTGATTGATGAGGGAGCTTCCACGTGTATTATGTCGATACAGTGTTGGAAAACCCTTGGTTCTCCTACACTTAATCAATCCCCGATGATTCTGAAAATGGCCGAGGGTTTCATCCTTATGGAATTTTGTAGGACTTACCTATAGGGGTTGAAGGAAAAATTGTTAATCTAGATGTGGAGGTGGTTGATGCCCCTCTAGATTACAACCTTCTTTTGGGTCATAACTGGTCTTATGCCATGACTGTTGTTGTTTCATCGGTCTTTCGGCTTATTAAGTTTCCACACAATGGAAAGAGTGTTACAATAGATCTGTTAACTTACTTTTCGTCTAACCCATCCTCTACTGAGAGTATTCAACATGTTGGAAAAACCGCTATCCCTTATAAGGATGTTGGGGTAGGATTAGTTAATTATTTGGGTTTACTCGGAACATTTTCATTTCCTCCTCCCAACGTACCATATCCTTTCGCAACCATTCATATGATTTCGTCAGAATCCATAATTCTTGACGATCCTTAGATCATTCCATTCGATTCCAAGGTGGACTCTCTTGGCGATGCCATGCCTTTGAGTCCCTTTGAGGTTGCTTATCAGGCAGTACAGCCGTTTTCTGACTCAAGTTCAACCAGTCTTGATCTAGTGAATGAGATCCATGGAAAATCACTTTCAATCTCAACCTCAGAGTCAACAACCTTTTCGGAAACTGTTCACACCGATGAACAAATTCGGGAACTGTTGTTTGTTGATGCATTACCATGGGAAGATCTTCATCATCGGTCTTCGTTTTTACCTAAGATTGATCATTTTGAAAATGATTTTTCATCTATTTTTACCACTGAATATGTGAAAGAACCGCAGAATCCATTGAAACATCCTGATTCTGAACAAAATTTAGGCAATATTTCTCGAACGGTTCCTATCGACATTTCAGTCAAACCTGGGATTGTTGAAAACATTCACATAGGTGCTTCTTGTACGGACACTGAAGTCAACACATATAAAGCCCTATTTCAAGAATTCCGCGACGTGTTTGCCTAGTCCTATGAAGAAATGCCAGGAATTGATCCTTCAATTGTTGTTCATGAGATCAAAACCTACCCGGATGCTAAACCCATCCAGCAACGGTTGCGCCAGATACACCCACGAAAAGCTGCTGCCATAAAAATAGAAGTTGAGAAATTACTTAAAGTAGGTTTCATTTATCCAATTCCTTTGACAGATTGGGTATCGAATATTGTTCCAGTTTCTAAAAAACAAGGGAAAATAAGAATATGCATCGACTATAGGGATATTAATCGTGCTTGTCCCAAGGACAATCATCCCACACCCTATATCGCTCAAATTATCGATGATTGTGCCAGCAGTGAAATTTTCTCCTTTATGGATGGTTTTTCCGGATACAATCAAATTAACATTCTACCTTCCGATCAACCAGAAATGACATTCATCTGTCCATGTGGGACATTTGCTTATTGAAAGTTACCTTTTGGATTGAAGAATGTCGGAGCAACTTTTCAAAGGGCAATGTCTTATGTGTTTCATGGCATCAAGCACATTGTTCAGCCTTATCTCGATGATTTACCAGCTCATTCATTACGTAGAGCCGACCATCTCACTCACTTACGAGCAATTTTCATGAGATGTAGGCATTATCGGATTAGGCTAAATCCGCACAAGTGTGTTTTCTGTATAGAAATGGGTCGGTTACTGGGATTTGTTGTATCCAAAGCTGGCATTCATGTCGATCCTTTGAAGGTCGAAGCCATCATCAAGTTACCACCTCCTTCGACACTTCGCCTACTCCAGAGTTTGCAATGGAAAGCAAACTTTTTACGTCGTTTCATTCCTAACTACGCCGAGATTACAAAAGGTTTCACCCGGTTGTTGAAACAGAACACTCCATTCTTTTGGGACGAGATAACTGACAAATCTTTTGATGCACTTAAACATGCATTGACCCATGCGTCATTATTGTATCCTCCCAACTACAACCAGGATTACTTCTTGTACCTCATCGCTTCCCATTCCACCATTGGGATGGTTTTAGTTCAACAGGATGAATTCGAAAGTTAACATGTGATATATTATCTTAGTCGGACTCTAACTCCCACTGAGTTAAAATATTCACATGTGGAGAAACTAGCCTTAGCTGCAGTCCAAGATGTTCAGCGATTTTGTCACATTTTGTTACGCAAAACCACGGTCATTTCTGACTGTAACCCTATGCAATAAATTTTGACTAAACAATTGCTAGGGGTAAAAGTATTCCAAATGGATCGTCATCCTCGAGGAATTTGACTTGGAATTTGAGAAGGCCAAGTCAAAGAAGTCTTTGGTTTTTGCAGAATTAATGTGTGACTTCCCTTGTGTTGATACCGAACATGTGGCGGAAGAACCCATTGCGGATGAATCCTTGTTCCTTATCAGCACTGTTGATCCATGGTATGGAGATATCATTGTCTATCTCCAAACCCAATCTTTTCGGCCAGACATTTCACGATCTCAGTGCCGGAAAATCCGATTCCAATCCCAACCTTACACTATTATTGGAGATACTTTTTATCGTCATGGGGTGCATCATGTTTTTCATCGTTGTCTTACTCATGATGATGCTGAGAAGGTTCTTAATGACTACCACTCTGGAGTGTGTGGCGGTCATATGTCTGGGTATGCCACAACCCAAAATATTTTACGCGTTGGCTATTTCTGGCCATCCTTATTCAAAGATTGTATTACTGCCATCCAGAAATGCCACAATTACCAAATTTTTGATCGTAAGATGTGCACTCCTCCTGCTCCTCTCCACCCAATCATTGCCGTTGATCCATTCGCAAAATGGGGTATCGATTTTCTTACATGTAACCCTCACTCGGCTGGGGGGCATGTGTATATATATCATCCTTGCGATAGATTATTTTACCAAGTGGGCCGAGGCGATGCCTACATTTTCGGCAGATGGCAAAACTGCTGCAATTTTCATTTTCAACCATATAGTTGCTAGGTTTGGTGTTCCCCAAGTGATTATCACTGACCATAGGAGTCATTTTCGAAACATCATGATGACTGAACTTACAGATCAGCTTGGCCTGTGTCATGATAGTTCCACACCATATTACCCACAGGCCAATGGTCTGGTTGAAGCAATCAACAAAGTTCTAGTCACCATGATCCGACGAATCATTGGGATTCATTGGTCAAATTGGCATAACATGTTATTTTCAGCGCTTTGGGCGTACCGAACCTCAGTCAAAACATCAACAGGTTTTACTCCCTTTCAACTGGTTTACGGTTTTGAGGCAGTATTATCCATTGAATGTGAAATCCTGTCATTAAAAATTGTCATGCAACTATTACCAACCACTTCTGAAGAATAAAAACGTTTATTATACTTAGCTCAATTAGATGAGAATCGACGTAATGCTGCATTAGCTGTCGAAAATCATGCCAAAAGGATTAAATCTCAGTATGATCAGAATGTTACACCCAGCAATTTTTGAGAAGGAGGCCTAGTCTTACTTTACGATCAAGCAAACAATAAGCTAGGGGCTGGCAAATTTGTACCCATGTGGCATGGTCCGTATATTGTCAAGCAAAAGCTGGCAAAAGGGGCCTATGAGCTAGAAGATTTTGACAGTGTCTCTTCAGGTAAACCTAGGAATGGGCTTTATCTAAAGCGATATTATGCTTAAAAGATTAGCGTGGAGATTTCTTATACTAGTTTCTTTCTAAATTTGGTGTGTTCTTAGATTAAAGATGCATGATTTACTTTAGAGAGTGTTTTTCATTATTAGTTCTGCTTATCTTGATTTTACTCTTGATATTGTAGATGTCGACGCCTCTCCAAACATACATTGATTTCACTGATGGCACTTGTCATAGTACACGAAACATCTCTTCCGCAGCTTGGGTTATCTATTCACCCTATGACGAGTTAGTATCTATGCACGAGGTAAGCCTCGGTCAAACAATGAACAACATTGCAGAATACAGTGCAGTGATTGAATTATTATCTGAATCCATTTCATTTGGAATTCGAAGTTTGATTGTTAATTTAGATTCGGAACTCGTTGTATAACAGCTTAATCAAGTTTATGCCATTAGAAATCCAATATTATTACGATTATTTTTGAGAGCCCATCTTTTGGAACGAGAATTTGATTACATATAATATCAGCAGATTCCAAGATATTTAAATGCATTAGCAGGTGCAGTTTCTTCTCGAATGTTAAATATACATTTGCATTAAATCAAACAGTAAATTTAACTAAAATCTCATAACATGTTTTGCAAGATAACCATAATAAGAATATAGCATAGCATAAGAGTGTGTCAAAATATACATCGTCCTTGATCATAGGTTGAAAAACACCATATGATCGGCAAAAATGATAGTATCAAAAGTCCAAAAATGAGTCTACAAGGAAATCATCCTATCACTGTGATGATCCCGATAAAACACCACTGCTCGGGCCACCCTACAAAGGAACCTCCTAAAGGTCTTGGGACCCCAATCACATAGCGTTGAAGCCTAAGAGGAATTTCATCTATGCTGGTCTTCGGAATATCTGCGGTCAAGCGCTCTAGATGGCTCTCCAACTCGGCCAAGATCTCTGCTGATTGGTCCTGTGGGGCCGGTGCTACAGCAACTGGTTGTCTTCGATCATAGGGCTGGAGAGCAACTGGTCGCCATGGACCCACATATGCATTTAAAACTTTTTACTAGTATTTTTTAGACGATTTTAAAAAATAAAAAATACATACATAATTAAAATGTTGAAAACAATTTTACCTCTATCATCCCATTGCTCTCCTGGTGGAAGAGCCATGTCGGGATCGCCACGATAATCCATCCCAGTGTATGGAAAATCCTGAATAATAAAGAGTTGGTTCTCTAACCAACGGAAGTACTCTGGTGTGAATCGAACAACCTCGGTACCCTCCTCAGGATGGCGGGCCATGACTGTAACCCATCGCATAACCCGAGGATCTCGGGGAAGTCCAGCCTCAACAGTGAGTTGTTGTGGAACCAGCATAGGTACCCTCTCTAGGGTAAAGCTGACAACTAAATAACCATATCCAAAGTTCTTTAGTTGTCCATTCTTCGCCCTAGTCAATTAGCCCTTCACATTGGCCAATACAGCATCGCACCAGTTGAAGATGGTGCCTCGGAAGTAGTCTACTGCCATGCACATCTGGGAACCTGTAGCTAGATACAATTTTGCGCTCCCGTAGAGTCTGGTAACAGTAAAAGAAATCACCTTCAGTTCAGGGTGGGAGATGGTTTCACATCTATCCGTTTGTCCAGATTCTGGTTATTACAGAACTCTAGTCGAAGACTAGTGACAGATTGGCCACCTGGCCTAGATCCGAACAAAGATAACTCCGCGCCTCTGTTGGGCAAGCCAGTGAAAAAGTATATGTCATCGGACTCGATTTCGAGCCGGTTGCCACCAATAATGAAGCACTAGACCTGTATGCTCCCCCTGTTCACCAGCCACTGTAGAAAGTCTACCTGTGCCCTCATGCCAGGTATGGTCCAAAATTTAAATAACATGCATGCTCTCAATGCCTGTAATGAAGGTGGATGGATTAATGCAGCTTGATCCACATCCTCGTGCTCTCATTCCTGCCAAACAAGCATCTTGTGTACCTACATTGCAAAATAGGCGGATTAAAATTTTCATTTCAAAATTCTATGGGGAAAAAATGAAGAAACTAGGGTTCAAAATCTGCATTCTGAGGGGTTCGCACCCATCCCTTTAGAGACAGTGCATAGGTGCACATTTCTCCTTAAGGATAGGTGCAGCACCCCAACTTTTCTTTGTGCACAGAAAAATCGGGGTGTGCAGGGGCAACATGGCACCCCTGTGCAACTGCCGTGTGCGATTGTTTGCCCTAATTCTCCTCTAAAAATCAATTTCTAAACCCTAAAAAAAATTTAAACGGATGAAATGCAAGTCAGGGACAATGTGGATTACCTGGAGAAGACGGTTCTCGATTCCAGCGGTAGGATTTTTTGCAATATCCACAAGAAGTTTTCTACCAAAAGCTCTTACATTTTACTCCAAAGGAAAACGGTAAAAATGAACTTGTAAAAGCCCTTTTTATAAGATTTTTTGAATAAATAAATTACATTTATTTATTTTTTACTTTTAAAAGGTCATTTTTGGTGCATTTTTATTATTTTTAAACATATATGAGTAATGTTTGCAGTTTTTGTGTAGAACATTGGGTATTCAGGTGAAATTGGTCATTTTCGACAAAAAACACATAGGAGTCCTCTTTATGCTCTTTTCTAACTCATAAAATATGAAAAGATTGCCGAGTTTTTCTTTTTAGACTCGTTAAAATGGAATTAAAGAGACTGTCCTTTTATAGCTCTTTTCCGACCGTATAAACATGAAAAGATTGTCGGACATTTGTCGTTTTAAGTTCGATATTGGTAATAAAACGACGTGTATTCGATCGCTCTTTTACTTTTTCAGATTGAAGGCACTAATTATGAAAAGTACTCCTTTATCGTAATGATCAAGCGGTTCTCTCAAGTATTATTTTATACTTTTTCGGGCTTGGGAGACACAAAATTTACAAAAAAGGACAACCATGGAGTTTTCTTAAGTTTTTCTTCTGACTCCCTAAAATTGAAAACGTCGAGTTTCTCCTATACTGGACTCGTTAAAATTTCACAGTAAAGGACCTGTTCAATTACAAACAGGAATAGACCACTCCTTCTTAAGGTTCGAATCTAAACTAAGTTGGACTCATCCGAAGGATGAGCTTATAACCAAGAAAATGTTATCCTCCTCAAGCTTGTCAAAAATAAAGAGGTACTTGCCAGAAATGGTGGAGGAAAAGAGAGAAAAATGAACCTGTTTGTCATACTTTGTGTTTGAAAAACTTTCCATCACTCTTGAACACGACACTTTTATCCACCTAGGTTGGGAAATCCTTTACCTAATAGTTAATCAAGCCGAAAGTCTTTAGCTGGTTTCCAGGTATTAGCTTTGGGTCAACTGCCACCAAGGCATTTGCAATGTCATTATGTGTTCAAGAGGTCTGTGCAAATAAACCATTCACCTACAAAATATTTTTCATCCATCATTGACCATCCCTGAGTTAGTTCTTGCCAAATATATTTCTCCAGGCTTGATCTATGGTTTCGTGTTATGGGCTCTCCGATAATGGATCCCTTTCTATTGACTCCAACTCATTATCTAGAAAGATGATCTAGAGATCAGCAGTACCTTGGAATCTGCATGCCTCAATGGCAGGTTTCTCGCCTTTGACGACAGGTTGCATCATTGACCTTCGATCAAAAGATTTCTTGACGTGTTCGACATCGACTCATTCATTCACATTTGATGGATTTTACTGAGTACTTTGAGGACCATTGACATTACTGATGGTTCCTCTCACACTTGTTAACAGTTTACATCATTGACTGGTAATCAAGTGGTTTCTACCATGTTCGACTCCGAGACATTCATTCACTTGGATAGAATCGTAATAGTTTGAGAAGTAGAAATGAAGACCCTGGATCTAGTTTCCACCATCCGGGCTGCGAGGTATTTTGTTATCATTATATAATGGACTATTCATAAACAAATGGCTATGCCCATACTGTGTCCATATGTTCCTACTTGTGATGTAATACAAAATCATTCCTGTATCAGAGCAGTTTTAGATAGTTCTTAGTCAGTTTTGATATGAGTATGGGAATGCCTACCTCAGCGATGATATTTTCACATATATATTTTGTGCTGAATGTTTTACCAGGTTCGACTGTGGTATCCATAGGAAGATCCTTGAAATGATAAATTCCTTCACTCTTCTTAGATGATAAAAAAAAAAAAACGATCCTCATCTACTACAGACTTCGCATTTTAGGGGGCAATCTATTACATAAAAAATTGTCACCATGACTTCTACAGTTTGTGTGAGTCCATCAACACTCATACATACCTCCTTTGCAAGTCTTGAGCCTCATCTCTTCATGTCAAGCCTTGAAAATGGGAGAAAGACCTTAAAAATATCTCAAATCCTAGTTTCGCACTTTCTCCTAGCATTGTCTGCGGTGCCGCACCCAATGGTTATGTTTCCTGCGAACCTGATTGCTTTGTCTATTGAGTAATGGGTGCGAACCCCTGTAAAAGTTAAAAAGGTGTGAGTTCATTCTTAAAAACTCATCTTGGGTCACTTCAAGACACTTCTAGAAGGAATATTGTGCTAGCAAGTCCGCTCCGCCTTGGTTCATCCATTTCATAACAAAGAGAGGTAGCTCGATGATATGAGGTGCTTATCCCATTGAAGGAGGAACTTATCCCTTCAATGGTGGACTTGCAACTCCCTCCATTTGCGCTATAAATTCATGCATTGGGTTGGTTGTAGAAGAGGTTGAAAGTTGAAGATTCTTGAGGGTAAATGTTACTGGAAACTAGACTTCCTTTTTGAGCTTGTGAGAGGAGAGATCACATACCTTTCATGTCATTTGGGAAGTGAGTGAGGCTTGTCAAAGTAGAGGAGACTCCTGCTGGACCCTGGAAAGAACTTGTGCAACATAAAGGCAAAGGTTTTAAGATTCTTTTATTCATAAAGTTAATACGACCAAGTTTGTTTTTATCAATGAACTGTCTCTAATGGTTTATTTTATGAGTTCCTTGATCTTCATAATATGTTTGTTTGTGTATGCAGGTTATTAAAAGGGAACTACTTGAAGCTATTGGGATAAAACTGCCACAAACAAGTGTTGGACCGAGGTAGGGTCAGTTACACCTCTTAGTATTCATTTATGAATTGAAACATGTTTAGAGAAAAGTATATTTGCTTGTGCTCTTTGTTGCTAGATATCATTCGATACTAGGGAGATCGGTCTTGTCCGCAAGAAAGATTTATCCGGCCAACACCCCCCTATCATAATGTCTGTAATTATTTTGAAAAACTAAGTATGGAGGTGGAAACAAAGAATTTTGAGTGAAATATAAAAAAAGAGGGGATTGTGTTTTTTTTTTAAGAATTTTTTTTTGTATTTATACCCTCTTAAAGACTCATTTTATCTTCAAGTTGAGACCAAGTCTTTCACATTTTGATATTGAACAGAGGGAATTTATGAACCCTACCTCTTCAGAATAAAATTCGTGCCAAAAATCATGTTTCCTCCCTTCAAAATGACTCACTTCCCCTCCTGTAGAAGCCCACTGTCCAACCTGTAGATTTCCTGTAGGTGCTCCAGTAGAAAACCTATAGGGCTCTTGTAGAAGATGCCGAGAGAAACAATATGGAGGAAATCGATGGAGGATGGTGGATACAAGGCTATGGGGGCATAAGAAAGCTGTTGTGTGGCTGAGTTATGAGGAGAAACTGAAGAGAAGGTGGTGAGAATGCGCGGGGAGGAGTGCTCATTACCTTTTATGGTTGTTTTCAGTTATGAGTGTTGAGCTGGCAAGGTGTACGTTGCCCAGATTAGGACCGTTGGTCCCCACCTACTTGATCATCATGACCCCACTCATAATCATTCCCTCATTATTGCATCAGATTTAACTCTTCCTCCCACTACCTGTCCTTCGCATATTTTGCTTGAGTTGACTGTGCGCACATATGGGTGATATCTCGGTTAAGTGGAGTCAACTAAATGAAGGTGGCCAAGTTAACTGTTCACCTTTCCCTCTTTCGATTTCAACCATCTCGTTGTCTTCATATGATTCCTAATTCCATAAATGTAGATAGAGGAGTGACTTAGCTACTTACTTGTAATCCAAGTGTATTTGTTGTCATTGACTGTGAGGTGTTGTGGCTTTCTCTGCCACATGCCTTCATTTTCCCTCGTGCATGTTGTCTCTACTTGCTGATGTGTTGTTGTGTGTTTTTGTAGGTTCTTCTTTTGTTGGAGCTGAGCTATATGTGCCTTTTTAACCTTCATATGTGTTGTCCCTTACTGCTGGTGTTGGACTTATATGGGATCAGCTGCTACAAGAATTCCTACAAGAGCTCCTGTAGTTGCTTCTTCCCTTGAAACTTTAGCTATTTCCCTATGCTTGGAGCTCGAAAATGATGCTAGAGGTGGAGATGAATAATGGAGGGATAGTATTTAAGCTTCAAATAAAGTTAATGGTGCCTTTTCCTCCTTTTATTTTTGTTTTTTTTTCAAAACAAAAAAAAATTATTTTTTTCTGTGTTTTTTCTTGGAAAGGAAAAAAGAAAATAATGATGCTTGGAGTGTGATGCAGGCTTGGAAATGATGGCAAGGAGGTTTGAAGATGGTAAGAGGGATTATAGGTTCCTCATGAAGCTTTTCTTGTCCTTCAAAATACCTCCTGTAGACACTTTTGGCTCTTTGTAATTCCTACAAGAGCCTCCTATAGAAAAAACAGAACCTGCTGTAGAAAAAACAGTTTTCGAAGAAGAGGTACAGTGGGCTGGAGGAGATGCCAAAAATGATGGAGGAAGGTGTGGAGAAGATGAGATGGATGCTGGTATGAATGTCAGGGTCCCCTTGGCACCTTCTTTTCATCCCCGTAGTCCTCCTGCAAACCTGCAATGCAATAAAAATTCATTTTTTCTTTCTCTCTTTTATTTTTTGCAAACAACTAGGGTGCCTCAGAGAGGTTTTCACCTTAGTTGCCTACCTTGGGTGCCTCCAAGGAAGGTTTTCACCCAGGGATCTTATTATTTTCACTTTCTTTTTACATCACTGGGCCGCCTCAGAAGAGGTTTTCAACCCAATGATGGGACTCAAGTGCCTCATGGAAGTTTTCACTTGAGTCCTTATTGTTTCCTCTTTTTTCTTTAGTGAGTGGGTGAAATGGAAGCTAAGACATGCTCCGCTACCATCACTGTTTTATTCAAATCTTCAATAAACTCTTGCTTGGAGAGTGGTTTCTTGTATACTTTCAACCGATGTCCATTGACAAGCATGGGGTTGGCTTCATCATCAATGGTTCTGAATAGAATTGAACCATTTTGATTACATTTCTCCACAGTGTAGGGTCCCAGCCATATTGTCCTCGGCTTGCCTTTGAAATCCTTGTATCTTGAATCATAGAATAGTGCCTAATCTCCCTCTTGGAATTCTTCTCCGTGATATTTTTTTCATGCCATATCTTTCTCTGAAGCTGAAATACCTCTCTATGGAGAAGGGATTGCAATATGTATTAATCCAATCCATTGAGTTGAAGTAATCTCTCCTTGTTAGGATATTCTGACACATAGGAAATAGCTAAGTTCAACTTGGTCTAGTATAGAGTTAGGTATAGAGTTAGGTAAAGTGTGTTTCTTTACCGTTGTACATTTTGTAACTTACAATCCGACGGTCACGATATGTAGTGATCCGACGGTTCATTCTCTCCTCGGTATTACCGACACTTGATCCGTGGCCTGACACCCGATTGGTCCATGAATTCTATTTAAAGCGCATGGAGGGTCATTTGTAGGTTCACCGTGCATGAGAGAAGCTTATGTAAATTTTCATTCTTTTATTAATAAATTGCCTGTAGTAGCCACGGTGGCGCAGGCCGTGGACTGTTTCCCTCTCTGAGGGTTTTAACCACGTCAAAATACTGGTGTATTGATCTGTGATCTGTTTGTGAGCGGTGTCCTTTTGGTGTTCTGTCTGAGGAACTTACCCTGTAAATTCCTACATGGTATCAGAGCTATTTGAGGGCCGCGTCCGTTGGTGATCCAAATCTGAAGCCGGCAGAACTGCATGCGGCTGTCGTTTCCTAGATATACTGTTTCTGACTGCTTTCGGGCCGAGAGGACTGCTCTGTTGTGTTCGGAGCATTTGTTACAGTGAGGAACCCCTTTTGTTTCACACGAAAAGGTTTCCGGTAGCCCTATCTGCATCATTTTTAAGATCTAGAGGTATACAGTCTTTATTTGCAGTTTACTGTTATTTTCTCTCTGCTTATTTCGGTTTCGGTTTATTTAGATTTTTTTTTAACCGGATCTATACCTTTCATTTCTACGTATGCTCTTTGCCCTACGACTCTGTGCGATCTGGGCAAATCAGAAACATAAACAAAGGATTTTTTCTCATGCATATGCTCTTTTCCCTACACCTTAGTGTGATCTCGGAAAATCAGAAACATTGAGAAAAATATTTAGTTTTTCGGCTAAA
>APFE031037679.1:1052-18911 GCA_000404065.3 Pinus taeda
AGAGGTGTGCAATGGTGCGAGATGCATGAAGATGTTGCAGTAGCGCAGATGTCAGAGAGGGAGCACTTGTCCGCAGCAGGTAGAGCTTTAGCATCAGAGTATGTTCATATCCCAATAGAGTGGTCAGTTGGGAGTGTTTTTTTGTTCCAAGTATTGTTGGAGCAAAGTGGACCCGACAGATGTGTTGCATGCAGAACATTCCAGAGTTACAGGATCGGGTTTGAGAGGAAGCCTTTCTTGTTGAGAGGGAGTGTTGAAAAGTGTACAACAAGAAATGCTTGTTGAGAATGCAACAAGATGATGGGGCTTAGTAGAAAGGAGTCGCCTTCACTAAGTGGCCCCGCAGGCAAGTTTTGGCGCAAAGTCTATTTTTAGACTATGTCTATTTTTAGACATATGGATCATGGTCTATGAGTTGCAGGATGGTATTTGTGGATGATTGGTCAAGTTGGTAAAAATAGATGGACTTCTATTTTTAGACATATGGGCAGAGTCTATTTTTAGGCTGCCAGGCTAAAAATAGAACAATCGAATATTATTATCTCTTAATAATATTTGGACTATAAACATTATCTTATTCTCTTGGAGCACTTCAGTTGGAGCTACAGATGTGGCACATGCAACTGCATGAAGGAATCACGTGGTTTCCTATGGGTTGACTGAGCTATTGCATGAAGGACTTCGTTAGAACTCAAGTGGTTGAGTTTTGTGGAGTTAGATGAGCAGTTAATGGAGTTGTGTTCAGTTTGACTTAGTTGAACTAGTTGTATTTAGTCTAACTAGCCAATAGACAGAGTGATGAGTTGTGTGAATTAGTTATTAATTAATTCACTAATTATTAACTCATAATGCAACTGAAGAATCCATCAGTTAACTCAGTGCATGGACAGTTCAGTGGATACAAGTGTTAGAGGTAAGTGAAAGGGGGAGTTGTGACTATCAGTTGTGCATGAGATCTTGCAAAATCAATGGATTGAGTATGCCCATGAGAATTGCGCAGTAGATGCCCAGTATTATAGCATGTGCTCATGTGATTTCCAGTGTGAGTGATTTTCCAAGGTAAATAGAACTTGGAACAAGTTTGGATTCATTCATTCTCATGCAGGTATTGTGCAGTGGAGGAAGGTAAGCAACAGAGGAGATTTGGAGATCAGATCTGAGCTGTATTGTGTGTAATAGGTGGAGATAGTGATGGATACTTGTGAAGAGTATTGTACTATTTATTGTTACATGTTCTCAATCAATATAATATACAAATAGTTGGGGTTTTTAGTGAGATGCTTTCCCCGGGAAAATATTGTGTTGATATGTGTGATTAATGCTTCTATGTGCGCATGTTATTGTTTCTGCTTCTGTAAATTGATGATCAACGTAGAGGAGGTTATGTATTATGCATGTATTCCACAACAGTGTATAATCGGGATAATCTTTGTGAATATGTGTCATATTATTCAAAATTTCTACACTATCCTATTTGTGTGGTCAGTCTCATGTCCCATCCCGCCCTTATTTTATGCTTGCCAATATTTCGTACCACACGCGGCTCACTTGGTGCAGTTCCAACACATCTATTGATGAGTTATTGTATCCCCTTTACATCCTTACTATCACCCAGTAACTTAATACTCGTTTCCACAAAATTTGTGGGCATAGAGGGGTCCATCTCTGGCTCAAGCTTATCTTGCTTCCTGAAGTGGAGACCTAAATGAAGATCTTCTTAGATTCCATGAAGGCTTCACGAGCATGCTCCAAATCAAACTCAACCTCTTTCACTCAGGCCTTGCGAACCCATTTACTATCTTCTAGCTGTTTCCCCGTGTCCTCTCCCATCGTGATTCCACTCCAAAGCACTATATTTACATTTGAATCTTCCTTGCGTGGCTCAAACCTCATCATCTACAGGTTCTGAGTTAGGGGAGGTGATAGTGCCCCTTTGTCACATATCCTAGCTATCAATGTAGGACAATATTTTTTTTCATGATCAAACAACATGCAATACTTGCATGAAAGACGCGTTGGATTAGTGTAATCACAGGCATAGTGTCTTGGTCCTCCGCAATTGTAGCAAATCAACTATCCTCGACCTCAACCAGGTCCTCCACCTCATCTTTGTCCGTGCCCCTGAAATCTTGTCTACACCATCCTTGCATTCCAGTGAAGAGGTATTTTTTTAGCTTGAACCCTATAGGTGGGATTTCTATCCATCATCAATTCATAGCTCCTGCAAGTACGCTCATCATGTCCTACTAACCTACAAAAGTTGTAGAATAGTTGTTGCAGTGCTTGCACATACTTCGGTAGTAAGTGACAGTTATCCGTGGCATGTTCTCTAGATACCTGACAAATAGTGCACCATAAAGAAGGTGCCACGCTAGTTCCTACTTGAGCTTCTAGCCTTAAAGGCATCGGTCCTCCTCTTGCAAGGTAATTTACAAAGACTGGGCAATGGTATTTTTCATGACCTTGACTCTTATATTTCAGGCACCATACCTCCTCACATATCTTTGGCCAAACCATCCTATCCTATTTCAGGCTTTGCATCTCAAGGCACAGATTCTTCGGTTGTGCATGTATCTGTTGGACTCCTAGATTAGGATCCTACATTAGAGTTTCATGTAGTCTAATGGAAATCTCCAAGGCCTCTACCTGAGTTGTTATCTTCTGCTGTGACAACACACTCCTTAAGTGTGGTAGTAGTGAAGCCACAAAGCACTTGTGATGTTGTCCATCTATCGAGTTCATGTTGGCTTCGTGCATCGTACATTTCAGCCTCTGATCTATTTCCTAGGGCATCTCGCCTGGTTGCATCGCAATCTCTTTGAATCCCACAATCGACTACGCTTCATATTTAGGCTTGTTGAATTCCCTATTTAGTGTTTCTTGGATGTATGCTACCCTAGCATTTGGGTTATCATTAGAGTACTTGATATACCAAGTTAGCACACGATCTTGCAGAGCACTAACCAATGTCTATTTCTTTATATGATCATTTTTAACACCTTGAGCTTTCCATATAGCCCTCACAATGAACCAGAATTGGTCCAGGTCCTCATTTCCCAAGCCCTTGAACAAAGGAAACTTCATGGTATTTGCCAAAATTAACCGCGGCGGAGGTCGAAGTGGTATGGGTGAAGTTGGAGGCGATGGCAGCGAAGTCGGAGGTGGTGTGGGTGGAGGTTGTGTTTGTAGGAATCCTTGTCTTATTAACTAAACAGTGCTTCATGGAGAGACCTTCGCTATCCATTCTTCGTTCCTGCACAGAGGTGAAATTAAGGGGCTATACTCTAGACCCTTATTTCCTTTCTTTCTATAAAGTTTTATGCTTCGCATAGTCCCAAACATCAAGGTAGTTGCATGACCCATTTTGTGCAAAACAACATTTTAATCCGAGTATTCAAAGATTTTACGTACTTACCTCATGGTCCTTTGAAAAAGTGTCACTCCACGTCACTATAGCTGACTAAGGTATCAACCGCGAATTTAGTCACAAATCCTCCTATGACACGAGTGAGCCAATGATCGACACTACAGACAATCTTGTCTTTTGATGCATCCAACCTTTGCACTAGCTTTGGGGTCCACACAATAGGGCTATCAAGTTTCCACCTTCCTTTGCTATCCACTAGCTTTGTTATCCACTCATACAGCTTAACTAGAAAGGAGGTGAAAAGGACTTCTTGGATCTCCGTATATAGGTATCAGTCCAACCACATTCCTTTGACTGTCGTGGGTTTCTCTTCTTTTGTGCCGTGAATTTGTGGATACCTCTATCCAACCAGTTTCCAATCTCCTTCTTAGTTGGATTATAGTGATACAACATCACACATCTCTTATGCAGATTCTAGTCCTGGCAACAAAACCCTTTGTTCGCTTAAGCAGGCTTCACCCAGGTTCAGCATTAGTTAGCTACACAAATCCCTAGACTACTTCCCCTTTTCGCATTAGCCCATGAAGTGCAGATCAAAGTCTCACCCGAAATGGTATGGGGGGATGCTAGAACCAAGTTTCTGCACCCTTGAAATGGTGGTGGTGTCAGTTTATTCCAACTATAACCACCTTCACATAGGTTGATTAGCCCTCTGTTCCACCCTTCAATACCTTCATGAAAGTACACGATCAACCTTTGCGTAGATTTAACCTATAGCTCAGGTACTTTCACGATACTATAGCAGTTTGTCGTGCAAATTCCTCTATTATCTTAAGTGATTCTTGTTGGCTACTTGGGGCCTGACCAAGGTTCAACAGTGAGTTTAGCCAAGAAAATCTCAGTACTACTGGCCCTTAGCATTAGTCACAGAGTGCGGACTGAGGTCTCACCCAAGTTAGTATGGAAGGGTGCTGGAAGTAGTTTTACAGACCCTAGGGATGTCTTGATGTGGGAGATCGATACTCGATCCACCCCTCATGCTTACCAGATTACACGGACCCACCAGCTTTTGGTGTTCTGTGGAACTGCCTTCGCGTTGCTTTGGCTGTAATGCGATCAAGGTTAATTACCCGATTCTTCCTTAATTAGGGTTTGTTTGTTAATTACTAAGAAGAATCTCAATCATAAGCAAACATATAAGTGCATGCAGATAAATAAAAATTTACCATCAACACATAACATTCAATTACAGATCTATGGACCAAATGCAAAAATATATCAAACCAACTCATCTTTATTAATGATGCCTTCAAGATTAATTTAGTAAAAACTCAACTCCCTCCTATGCACTCATCTACAAGGGTCTGCACACTCAGTTGTAGACTCTACTAGGCTTCTGCACACTCAGCTGCAGAGCCTCTACCCTCTACTACAACCCAATACCTCCCAATCTACTTCTACTTTCTAGTCAGACCTTCGCATCTCACTATTTCATCTTCAAGGGGATTCAAGACTCAAGACTCCCTTTTACCCTAAAGCCTCACTCTATTTATACAATCCCATGGTCCACGGACCATGGGTAGGTTGACAAGCTCTATATTAAATTTACATTATTTTAGGGTGGACAACCCTAGACTCTTATGCTTCGCACCCACATTTCATGGGGTATTTACATTACATGAACCAAAACTTGGGCTTTAAGCCCCAAAAAATTGCTATGGGAGCTTTGCTACCCAGCAAGCCCCCAACATAATCATCGTGACTCATCTCAAGTCACTCGGCTGGTGCAGTGATCTTCACGTAGAGGTCATCCAATAGATTCTACACTTCCTCTAAGTTCGCAACACATTCTTCCTCTATCCATTGTACTAATTGTGTGCGACTTTCTGATGTGGCGTCTTCAAGGGCACCTCCTTATCTTAACGCATATATCCTCCCTACATCTGTGTCAGCTTTCCCTTGATCTTGGCAGTGACCATGAATGCTTCCTCGAGCCAAGGTTGGATGGATGCTTTAATCATTGCTTCTTTTTGTCATGTAGCATCCACCTGTTCCTTTAGTGCTTCGGCCTCCATCATCTTGGTCAATAGTTGAGTGAGGGTGACCGTTTGCATGGTCCCTCAACCATTGTCATAGTCCTGCTGCATCTCCCGTGCTTCTATCTCTAAACACTGTAACATTGGGTCTTCCTGTAGTGAAGTGAGTGTGAAGAGTGACTGATCTAGCAAGCCCATGCAATCCTGTATAGCACACTGTATTTCTTCCAACCCCGATTGAATGGCGCAGTGGTGTTGCTCTCTGACTTTCGGGGGTGTAGATGACTACACCTTCAGCCGAAATTCCATAATCTCCAAGTTGAGGTCCAGCTGGATCCTCGTTGCTTCCCCTTTTGCCTTGCGGAATCCACTGGCTAGTTTGTGGATCTGCATTCCCACTAGTAAGTCGGTGAACGCAACAACATGCTTCCTCCATGATCTACTCCAATTATTGATTTTTTGCTATGGCTTCATCGCATTGGAGGATCAGTTGCTCGATATTGATTCGTTATTCACTAAGCATATGTACTGCACATCCTTCTCTAGCACAGAGCTCTATCATAGCTCCATCTTAGAGCTAGTATAATATCACTCGCGGCAAGGCAAACAAGTTTAGGTCAAGTCCTTGAATCCAGCCTAATGAAGCTCTACCCTCTGTTCTATCTACTGTCAGTGCTCCCTGTGGTAGCACGACAGTATTAGCCAACTTGGCCTGCAACAATTTCTCAGTATGTACCCATAGCCCATTTGGGGGCTGCACCTGAAGTTCTTGGACTTGCACCTCGAGGGCCCCCAACACATATTGCTGCTCTATTAGTACTTCCGGGAGCACCTACCTAGTGACCTCGAGAACTGTGTCACCTATGTCGTATAGGTCACCCTTGGTCAATGTAATAGGTTCCCCATCTAGCTTGGAAGCCTTGGTGTTTTTCTGGGGCCCTACTCATTCTACACTATGTAGGTGCTTCAGCTCTGCTGATGATGTGCCTACCACCATGTCATCTATCACCTGTCTTGCGGGCTGGTTTGGACCTATTTTCTCTTGCACTATGGTGGCCCTAATTAATGGTGGTGCTGCTACTTTTTCCGTGGCCTTGGACTATTCCGTGATGGCCTTTCCTGCCTCACGAGAGGCCGTCACCTCCTCAGTGAACTGTTTGTTTCGCCTCTATTGTGCCAGTAGCTTAGCGGCATCCTTTTGTATTTAAACTAATATCTCGTAACACGCTGCTAGATCCAGTGCGCGCCATTCAGGTGGCTAGGAGTCAAGCACCATGAGCACAACATCATCAATCACGATGAAGGGGAGGGAGGTCTATTGTTGCTGCGGATCCTTCCGTGCCCTGGTATACACATTATGCATATCGGCCTTAAAGTCTACAAAGGTCCACAGACTTTCATAGACCATGGGGGATAGGAGTGGCCATTTGTTGATCCACATTCGTACACTTGTCTCCATAAGTATCTAGAAGATCTTGGTCTCATGGATTCATGTGGTGTCCTTCATTGGCCATAGTGATGCATATTTGGCTACCTCCAACAAATCCTAGGCAAGGGGAGGAAACTGGCTGTCCTCCGGTAATTCCCCTGCAACCAAAAGGATGGATAAGATTAGCCACACATAGTGGAAGGTCTTACCCTACTCTTGGGCCTCCCTACAGTTCATCAAGAATTCCTTGCAGAGGAACTGTGCCCAATTGACCCAAACCCCCTCTACACATTATTCGCTGAGCGTGATGACCATTGTTGGTACCTCATTGCCAAAATATTTTCTCATCACTCTTCCTGCTAGCAACTGGGTGGCTACGCGGACCCCCTTGTCTTGAATGCTAGTAATAACGTAACCCCGCTGCTTTTTCTATAACTTGTATTTCTTTTTCATGGCCTTGGCAATCGCCAAGTCTCCACTTGTGCCAGCTATCTCCGTGGGGTCCCTTCCTATACAGGGAAGCCAAGAAATCTTATGAATAAGTTCCACCATGATGGGAATGGGATCCTCGAGCCATAAGTACCCATCGTGCACCAACCAAAGCAGTTGCCTGATGACAAATATCGTGATTGGGACGCGATGAAAATGTGGAATCCATAGGAGGTGGAGTAGCCCTACATCCTCCACCCCACACAACCATTTTCTTGGTTGCAATGCTGTAACTGCCCCCTCCTTGTCTTGTTTCATTAGTTGGCTAGTTTCCAAATGAGGGAACTTTTCGCTATCTAAGAGGTCCCAGTCTTCAAAATTTATCTTGGGTATGTGGCCCAAAGCTAATCATTCAAATAGAATTCCCTCAGAGAGGAATGGGGTTTTGAGGGTGCTTTTAATGGCATCCAAATCTTTAGGTACGTTTACTCTCCCTTTCCACTGAGGGACATACTTGGGTAGCTCTTTGGCAGTGTGTACTTGCTGAATGTCTTCCTCCATTTCTACCTCTGGTTCAATCTCTTCTACGAATGGATGGAGATCCTCCTCATCATCATCACTCTCAATATTAATCATTTTCCTTGATCCTCCATAGATAACTTACCAAACCGTGGGTTTCACAGAGACATACGGACCGGTCCTGCTTCTTGTGGGTCCTTTTTAGGCATCGACGTTCAGGGTGATTTTGGAATTTCCAGTGCATCCCCCATCGGTGACATTGAGCTCAGCGCAGATTCTACGAATGTTGACATTGCTATGTTTAGAAGGTCCTGTGTCACTTTCAGCAATGCTTCAAACACTGAACTTGCTTTCAAAGCCTCTAAAGCTGTAATTTTCATACACAATTGATAACACAATAACTGAATTCTCAGGATGCCAAGGGTTGTGTGGTGGATGACCCTCCATGATTTGTAGGCCTGCTGGAATTCAAATTCAACCATTCCCCCCTCCGTCAGCTCATTAATATGATATTGGTGGTAGATTGTTTCAAATCTAGGTCTGAATCTGTGTCTTAATTTCCCACCGCCCACTCCTTGTTGTCTTTAATGGGATGTCTTATTATGAACAATGACTCCAACGGTCACTTCCCAGTCTACCTACATGACAGCGTGGCCTCTCATGCGCAGGCACGACCTTTGGGACAGACTGACCCTTAGCATAGTCCTCCTATCGTACTACTTCTGTACAGACTCTTTTATAGTCTTGCGCTCTCTTCCAATTGCTTGGAGCGTTGAGACTATGCTTTCTACGAACCGTCAGGTGCTTACTCCACCCATGCGAGACTTCGCTGCACCTTCTAGCCTAGTCCGTTGGTACCCCACAACTAGCCTAACACCCATCAGTGCTCCACGTTCATCTTTATATGGTGCGCTCCATCGATTCCTTTGTCTAGTGAGGTGCGGCCATAACCATGGTAGAAAAGTCACAAAGTCTTCTAATGCAGTAGTATGGCTACCTACCTTTTTTTCTGTTGGGCTAGTGTCTCGGCGTGACCAGCCTATGTGATTTTGGTTTCTAGTTTGTTTATTTCTTCATCCAGGATATTGCTTTTCCTTCTTAGTCGTACTCAATCTTCTTCGAGTTCATGAATTTTCAAGTAACCTTGTTGAATGGATTCTTGAATCTGCATTTGTTTGCCCCTGTGTGATTGCATAATTCCTTCGCCTTGGTCCCTACGAACCACTCCAATTATGTGAGGATTCATTCCTCCCAAACCTATGGCCTCAACGTTGCCAATCATATTTAGGATTATCTCCGTCCTCAGATTCTTGTACATGGCCGTAGAGGCCCATCGACTCACTGGTACGCGCTGGTCCCAAATAGTCCATCTAGCCTTGTGAACCTTGTTCAAGATCCCGGATACCCTTTTGAATGCTTCTATGTGGAACTTTTGTGGTGCGCGTCACTTTTCCTACTATTGCAGCTGGTTCTGAGTGTCAATCCATAATGCAGTTATGGATGGCACGAGCCATGTTTGTACCCATTGACACAGGTGAGCACATAGACTTCTCTCTCCTCGCTACTTGGTTCTTGATCGACGATGGGGGCTTATAACCTGAAATCACATCCACCTATTACCCACATGCAAGCTTGCCATGATCCCTTGATAGGTACTCCATCCCTGTCCAGGTGTCGTGCACAATATCCCTACCAGTGCAGCATACCTCTTTGGTTCCAGTACTGCACTTTCAACCTTGTCCAGGAATTTCTCCATCATCGTCACCTCATCATGTGTTGGAAGTTCCTTTTCCTCTGTTGTCACGTCATGGAGTGATCTAGTCACCATGTTGCAATTTAGCGTTGTTACCTCATGCAAGTGGCTCTTCCAGTGTTCTACTTCCTCATCGAAATCCGAACTGTAAGAGCTATCGCACTCCCACGAGATTCTTCCATCGGTCATCAGGTTCAACCGATCCTAGTCTTGCGCAGTTATCTAATAAATGCAATCTAGCTCATCATCACTCTCATCACGGCGCACAGGTTCAATGTGGTTCACTCCTTCAGATGGTTCTAATGGGACTACCACGCGTAGTGACTTTTTCTCGAATATCATCTTCTTCTTCTTCAGGTTGATGACTCCATTCATATCAGTTGTCCAATCTATCCCTAACAATGTGGGATATGGATTGTTGTCATCAACAATCTCTATCACTTCAAAGTCTATTTGTGTGCTCGCACCTTTGATATCGACTTTTACTACCTGCAACCTTCCCATGGGCATGATCTTTTGTTGGTTTGACATTCGTAATTGAATAGGGGACCACTGCAACATGGGCACCCATGCGTTTCCAGGTTTGCTTAGGTAACACATTCATGTCTAACCCCAGGTCTAGGATAACCTAATCCATTTCGTATTCACCAATCTGCATCGTCAATATCATTTCCCTCCCGGTGTGCAAGGTATGCTTCCCCAGTTTTCAGACTATGTGTGGTTCTCCCGACCCCGCACATTGAGTGATCAGATCTTGTAGTCCTTTAACTACCTTGTTGTCATGCAACAACTTCATGTAGGTCTCCAGAAAGGTAGTAAGCATGGAAGGATCCACCCTTGTTTCTAGGTGGTCCTTATTACCTGAAGTGAAGGCTTTCGTGAAGCTCTTCTTAGCTTCCATAAACGTCTCCATTGTGCATTCCATGTCAAACTTAAGTTCCTTTGCAGGAGCCTTACAAACCCATGTATCTTCCTCATGTTGCTTCCCCTTATCTTCTGCTATGGTCGTGCCACTTCTGAGCATCACGTTCATGTTGGGGTCTTCATCACGAGGTTCTGATCTCATCATTTGGATATTCTGAGTAAGAGGGGGTTGTAGTACCCCTTTTTACTGCATCTGTGTGATCAAAATAGGGCAATCCACTGGTTAATGATCAAACTGAGCACAGTACGAACAAGATATCCTTGTTGGATTAGTAAAATCATGAGTGTAGTTTCCCGGTCCTCTGCAATTATAGCAAATTAACTGTCCACGGGCCCTTCCTGGTCCCATTTCTCTTTGTCCTCGATCTCGCCCCTGAAATCATGTGCATGCCATCCCCACTGCTAGTTCTAGGGCTTTCATTTCTATCTGCATCCTATAGGCTGGGGTGCGATCTATCATTAGCTCATAGCTATGACAATTGTGCTCGTCATGGCCTATCAACCTATAGAAATTACAAAACAACTGTTGCGGAGTCTGCGTGTACTTTTCCAACAAGTGATAGTTATCTATCATATGTTTCCCTCCTATCTCACAGATCACACACCATAACGTTGGTGTAACACTTGGCCCTACCTATGATTCTGGTCTCAGCGACATTGGCCCCACTCCTACCAAGTAGTTCGTGAATACTTGACAGAAATCCTTGTCGTGACCTTGACCTTTACATTTTATACACCATATTTCTTTGCATGCCTCTGGCTACAATGCTCTGTCCTGCTTAAAACTCTACATTTTCAAGCATAGATTCTGTAGTTGCATGTGGATTTGTTGAACTCCCAACCTAGGATCTTCTATCAGAGTCTCATGTAACCTCATCGCCCTTTCCAATGCTTCAGCTTGGGTTGAAAGCTTCTGCTGTGATAGCGTTGTCCTTAGGTGTGGTGTCAAGGATGCCACAAACCATGTACGATGCTGAACATCTGAGAGCGTCATATTAGCCTCACGGATCGTACTCTTCAGTCGTTGATCCAGATCCCATGGGGTCTCACCTGGGAGCATCGCGGTATCCTTAAACCTAATGATTGACTATGTCTTGGACTTTGGTCGATTAAATTCTATATTCAGCGTATTTTGGATCTCAGCTATCCCCGTGTTTGGGTGATCGTTACAATGTTTGATATACCAATTTATCGCATAATCCTGCAACGCACTCACTAATGTAGCCTTTTTGATGTTATCATTCATGACCCCTTGTGCTTCCCACACTACTCTTACCACGAACCAGAACTAATCTAGGTCCTTATTTCCTACTCCTCTGAATATGGGTATCTTGATCATGTTCACCATGTTGAACTATGGGGTTTATGAAGGTGGAGTGGGAGGAGATGGAGGTGAGGGAGGTGAAGCGGGTGGTGGCATGGGTGAGGATGGTAACTGTGGAATGCGTTGGTTTATTGAATGGACCACACTTCTCGGAGAGAACCAAGTGAGCTCCTCCTCACTCTCTCACAAAGGTAAAATCAGGGGACTGTTTTCTAATTCCTTGTTACCTTTGTAGATCTTTCCACTCCGCATTGTCCCAAACATTAATGTATTCGCATAACCCTCTTTTCACATAACAACATCTTAATCCAGGTATTCAAAGATTTAATGTACTTACCTCACAGTCCCTTGAGAAAACATCGCTCTACTTTACTGTAACTCATAGTTATGTCTATCGCAAACTCAGTGATGAATCCTCCTATTATCTGGTCGAGCCAGTGGTCCACAGCTCTTGCGATCTTATCTTCTGATGCCTCTAATCTATGCACCAACTCCGGAGTCCACACTATTGGTTGGTTGAGCTTATACCTTTCGTGACTGTCGGCTAATCTCGAGATCCAATCATACAGTTCTATTGGAAAGGATGCAAATAAAATCTCGTGTATTTCTGTATATATGTAGCGATCCAGCCACCTTTCTCATATAGCTGTGGAGTTCTATTTTCCTCTATCGTGAACCTGTGAATCTTCTGGTCAAACCACTATTCAATTTCCTTCTTCATTGGGTTCCAGTGTTTCGACATTAGACATCCCTTAGGTAGATCATGGTCCCAGCAACAGAAGAATTTGTTGGCTACTTGGGGCCTGACCCAAGTTCAGCAGTGAGTTTAGCCAAGCAAATCCTAGTACTACTGGCCCTTTCAGCAATAGTCCGCAGAGCGCGGACTGAGGTCTCACCTGAGGTAGTATGGGAGGGTGGTGGAACCTAGTTTCTGCACCCTAGGGATGTCTTGATGTGGGAGATCGATGCCCGATCTATCCCTCGTGCTTACCAGATTACGTGAACCCAACAGCTTCTGGTGTTCTATGGAACCACCTTCATGCCACTTTGGTCGCAGTGTGATCAAGTTTAATTACCTGATTCTTCCTTAATTATGGTTTGTTCATTAATTTCCAAGAAGATTCTCACTCATAAGCATACATATAAGTGCGCGCAGATAAATAAAGAGGTATCATTAACACATAACATTCAATTACAGATCTATGAACCAAATGCAAAATATATCAAACCAATTGATCTTTATTAGTGATGCATTCAAGCTTGATTCATTACAGACTTGACTCCTTCCTGTGCATTTAGTTGCAGGGGTCCGCGCACTCAACTGCGGACTCTACTAGGCCTTTGCGCACTCAGCTACAGAGCCCCTACCCTCTACTACAACCCAATACCTCTCGATTTACTTCTACTTTGTAATCATACCTTCGCATCTCATTATTTCATCTTCAACGGGATTCAAGAATCAAGACTCCATTTTACCCTTAGAGCATGCTCTATTTATACAATCCCATGGTCTGCAGACCATGGGTAGGGCAACACACTCTATATTAAATTTACATTATTTTAGGGCAGACAACCCTAAACTCTTATGCTCCACACCCACATTTCACAGGGTATTTACATTAAATGGACCAAAACTAGGGCTTTAAGCCCCAAAAACTTGCTATGGGGGCTCCGCTTCCCAACAATTCTCTTATCTAGTCAAATATTTAATGTTATCACTGAGTAAGAAGATGTTCTTACTTGCGTTCATTTAACCAACACATTTACATACATTCGTGCATCATATAAGTATTATAAGTGAAATTCATACCCAACATAACAATATGCATAAATAGGAGATGAAGACATAGAAATTGTAGAATACTTCTCTTTATTGATAATTATGGATAGTTATAGACTAGACCACCCTATGCACTCATCTGTAGCGGTCTGCGCACTCAGCTGCGGACTTCTACCATAGGCCTCTATGCACTCAACTACGGACTTCTACCTTAGGCCTCTGTGAACTCAGTTGCAGAGCCTCTACCTATGCTAGAACCCAAGACTTAGACGTCTCGCTCTAAAGCTATGACTCTCTTTGTCCTATTCCATTATGTAACTACTTAGAGCTTAGATCTATTTATACAATCCCATGGTCAGCGGACCATGGGTAGATTTTTTACAGCCAACATTACATTTCCAAAATAAGGGTGGAAAACCCTATGACTCTTTAACACCTATGCACTCCGCAACCACAAAATGTGGAGTCTTTTATACATGGATTACAAAATTTGACCAAAATATGGGCTTTTAGCCCCAAAACTACCCTTGAGGGATCTCATGCCCAACACTATCACACCTTGGAGAACAATGCAAGGAGTGAAGGATGACAAACTAGTTAAATCAATACAATGTCATGTGAAGTCAAGTTAATTATCAATGGACGAAAAGTGCTTAGAATTTCAAAAGTAAGTTCGTATTATTTTTAATATTTCTTTTATTTTCTTTTTAAATTATAACAATAGGATTATACAATCACTTATATTTGAATAATTTTACTTTATTTATTTGTACAATTATATGAAAATACAAGAAATACGGTTTTATGTTGAATGAAGAGAGTTCGGATGATGTTGTATGCAACTACCCAGAATAAATTCTTACAACACACTTGATTTTTTATCTTGTCATTCAAATAAGGTATTGTGAATTTATAATTCATTTTATCATATTGTAAACTAATTTTTATTATTTATTATATAACTATATATATATATATAATATAAATATATATTATATAATATATATATATATATATATAGATATATATATATATATAGATATATATATTATTTCATTAAATATGTCAAAAGAGGATGGAAATAGAGTACCAAATACTTTCAATGGTTTTATTGAAAAAATTAAGTTGGAAAAGATGAGAAAGTACTGTCTTAGGAATGTTGAACTTGAAACTACTCTTATTCATTTCATTTGGAATGGGCTCAACACTATCCAATATCAAATAATACAAGGTGATTGTGAAGACATTGCAAAACTCATACATAAAAGCGAATATGCCCTAGTTATTACAGATATTCCAGATGGTTTCAATTTTCGAGACATTGGGTATGATATTTAACCTTACACTTATCAAACTTTTAATAAAGTGGTTACCGGCTTTCAAGAAGTAACAACATCACCACTTTGGATATTTGTGACATTTCATTTAGACACACAATTTGAAATGTTATTAACAAGCTTCAAGGGAAAAGAAAACTCAAGGATGCAACTTACATGGTAAGATATTGAAATTGTATGTTTTATTAATGTTAAAGTTTTTAATTTATGTACAAGTTAATTGAATTTTTACTATGTCATGTTACAGGAAAAAGTCAAATCTTGTTTCTTCTAAAGATCAGTGAATTCTGAATGATTGTGAGTTCATCCATGTTGAATGTTGGACAAAAAATGATAGCTATAAGCAGGTTCTTTTGAATCAAGTAGATGGAAAGAGTCATAGACAAGTATTGGTTCATGATGTTGTTGTAATATAACTAACATATGAGGATAAAGATGCAAAATGAAAGATAGTTAACATTTATAAAAAACTGCGAACATTGATTAACTATCTTATAGATTTATGTTCAAATGAAGGAGACTAGGTTTTGGATTTATTCTTAGGTTCAGCTAAGTTGTATTATATAAAATTGAATTTTAATATTTTATTTTTCAGTTTTTATGTGTTTCTGCTAATTTTCTTAATTATTTATTTTGTGCTTGATTATTAGGTACAACGCTACCATGTTTCCTACAAAAAAGAAGAAATTACATTGTCATTG
The DNA here is from genome assembly GCA_000404065.3 of Pinus taeda. NCBI lineage: Eukaryota > Viridiplantae > Streptophyta > Pinopsida > Pinales > Pinaceae > Pinus > Pinus taeda. The sequence goes on from APFE031037679.1 coordinate 16,652, forward strand.
AAAAAGACTCACTACAATGCAATTTTATTCAACAAAGAATTCATACTCTTGAATTTGTTTCAGGTGTAATGCAAGAAGTCGGTTTGAGGAAAGGGGTTTTTAATGAATCGCACATGGCAAAAAAGACAAAGGAACCTCAAACATTGTTATGTAGAATGATTGGAAAATGACACTTTGGAAGATTTTCAAACATCAAAGATTGTTTAGAAGAGGAAAATAACCAAACTAAAGTATAAAATATTGTGGAAGAAGACATTAATGAAGCTCTATAAGATGTTGAACATGGATTATAAGATATTATTGATTAACTTTAAATAATTTTTATGTGAATCATTACCTTTTGTAAAAAAACTGAGATTACTATTAATTTTTGACATAAAATTCATAAAAAAATTCTATTTTTTAAAGTATGTTTGTTAATATTTTCCTGTAAAAGTCGTTTATTTGACGTGTCATTTTTAACAAAAAGTCTAAAAAAAATTATTTTTCCATTGTACTTATATTGAAAATGTGTATTTTTTTGTCAAAATTTTAAAATTATTTCTTTTTTAGCACAATTATTTGATGTGCATTGAAATATTAGTTAAAAATACATAAACATATAGAAAATTCTAACTTTAAAATATTGACCATTTTTTAACTATGCAAAAAAACGAAGATTTCATTACAAAAACATTGAAAAGAAAAAAATATAAACACATAAATACACTTAAAAATAAATATATCGAGAAATAAGAAGACATTAGAAAATGTAAAGTGTAAAAAATAAACTCTCTAAAAAAAGGGGTTGATGTTGCATCAACACTTTTCAACATCAACATGAAAATGACTCACCTATAAAAAAAATGTTCATAAGAAAATTTAATGTGCCAAAAATATGCTCCAAAAAAAAAGGTGTATTTTGAGTAACCACTTTTCAAAATTGGGTGATTGTTTTTCTACCTCAAAGCAATGGTTAATCAGTAACTTTCTTGTTTGATTGGTAACAACGTTCACAGTATAGATGAAATCCAAGAGATTTTACTGCTATAGGTCCACACACATCAGAGTGTATGAGATCAAATATTTCCTTGGATCTTATATCACTTATTGTAAAGGGTTTCTTCACATTATTTCCTATAGAACTTAATTGTAGATTCAAAAATGTTCATGTAATGTACTAAAATATAAGACTCAAATCTACTCTAATCATATGTGGAAGAAAATTCACGATTGAGAACACATATCAAAAACATGCATCTTGATTCAACACACGTACATAGAGATTTATCTAGGGCAAAGAAACTACTCAAAACTCATTCCTATCTATATTTCATTAATCATAGAATCTCGATGAATACAATATGCTTGCTCAATCTTGAGCTCAATCTGCACAAGTATCTTCTATCCTGCTACCACTCTTGATAACTTTGGTCAATACTTAATCAATTTCCCAGCCTGCCAAGCTCCAATTTCCTTTTGTTGTTTCTTTAGGTATTAGGCCCCTATTAATTAGTAAATTCCCTCATTTGGATTGCTCAATTACTTTAGGGTATTCCTCTGTCTACATGTGCCACCTGTACAATTTGGAGAATTCTACCAATGATAATACACTACCCTTGAACTCCAATCTCAATTGGATAACTCGAATTTCATGAATGTGTGAGTTAATTTAGGATGATTTATTAGTTAAATGGTCAAACATTGAAGATGCACCCCACTGCTAGATCTCTCACTTGTTCCTCCAATAGTTGGAACTAATTTAATTTACCTTAATTTAATTGAATTAAATTGTTACAACTAAAATTAACTCGAGATATGCTCCTATAATTTAGGAATCACTATAAATAACTCATGTTAATCCCTCATGCCAAAGTAACTAAGCTAATTGAGTTATAACAACTCAGCTAAATCATTCAAGCTGTCTTGTGATGTGGAATTTCAATTTTATAATAATTTAATTCAAGAGAAAATTAAATTAGGAATTTCTCGTTGCATTTTCAACACTCCTTCTCAACAATAAATGGATTAACATCTACCCCAATCCAACATCTTTGGAATGTATTGCATGCAACACTTCTCACTATTGTTGTTGCTATTGCAACATCTGAAACTAAAAATCATAAAAAAAAAAAACAAATTAAATCAATTGTGTTTGCAATTGCCTACTGAGAAAAATTGTGTTGTTGATGACTCTGTTACAGAGCCACCTACGTTGTTTTCAACACTCCTCTACACTCCTTAGTATCAGATTGACACTTATCCTCCTACTACTGAATAA
>APFE031037681.1:0-22759 GCA_000404065.3 Pinus taeda
AAAGCTTTGTGAGAAGGTCAGCAAGCTCCTTTTATTACTTTTAAATCAACAGGAAAATAGATCTGTTAGTGTATAATAAATTGAGGCTCTAATAATTGGAATCAGGTTCTTACACATGGTATCAAAGCTTTGGTTCAAACTCTGGACCCAAAGCCCACTAAAACCCAAATGCCTCTAGAAAGAGGGCTTGAACCTACAACCTCATAGTTGTTTATCTGGTGTCATTAACAGCCTTTACCCATGAGAGCATCTTAATTTTGGTGCCCGGCAACCCCATTAGAGCATATTAATTCTGGTGCATGTAATATTAAAGAAATGAAATAAAGGGCCAACTTATTGATCCCTTAATAATTGTCATAATGTTCAAAAAAAAAAAAAAAAAATGAAAAGTACTATTTTATTAAACAACAACAATCTCAACCTTAGTCTGTTTTATGGATCCATATTAACACTGTTCAATGAAAAAAAAAACCCCACTGCCCCACCCTCGAAATCCAGAGCTTTTCGGCTGAGCCATCTGTGAAGAAGAGCCTACTATGCAAAGCAAGGGCTGCCACGGTTGACCTACAGGAGAACTGGGTCGATGTGAAGATAGAGGATGAAACCCATTTTAGCAGGAGCTCAGATGGGAACGATGAGAAGGAGTTGGAAGAGTTTTCAGAGGAATGGAGGAGGAGGAAGATTGCCTAGCTCTGCAAGGAATTGCCTGCACATGACCCGACTCCCATGATCAGAATCCTTAACCGACAACGGAAATGGATTTAGCATGAGGATGTCAACTATATCATCACGCATCTTCTTCGAATACGCGAAAGCAATATCGGTCACAGAGTGTATAAATGGCTGATCCAACAAGATTGGTTTGAATTTGACCCTGAACTTGCTAGTAAACTAGCAGACATTCTGGCCAAGGACGTCAAAGTTGTAAGATGTCGTGATGTGTTTGATGATATCATTAACTGAGGCTATGTGCCTTGTGAATCTACATTCAATTTCTCATTTTAGGCTTACAAATAAATTAAGAGCCCTTCAATCTTCTATATCCAGCACATTCAGATCATCTACTCATGTCACACATCCATCATTGAATCCCGTCATTCTTAACTAATCATGAACTAGAAGAAATGACATGCTCTTCCATGTCAGAATGTTCGATTCTCATCACTGTAGAGAGTATTCTCATGTCCTTGCAGCAAATGCAATCTGGACGCTAAGTTGTGTAGCCAAAAAGGTTCATTCTCTCTGTGCTTACTGTGTTAAAATTTCTGACTTTGTTTTAGTCTCTTTAATCCCTTCCTGAATCACTCATGGACTCAGAACTCCCCTCATTAAACTTGTCCTTTGAATAAAAATCAGTATCTTCATTTCCTGCTCCATTTTCAATAACTCTAGCTTTAGGTTTCAAAAACTCTTTCAATGGATCCAATATGTAAGGCTCCATCAACTCCCAAACCCAGATTGCGTCCTTACCTTGTCATCGTACCTGAAACTGCTTTCCCTCTTTTTTTATGACACAATTTATTGACTTCATTCTCAAGGCTTTCCCAACACATTCAACATCTTCAACTTTATAGTTTTGTGCATAAAATATAACATCTCCAGAGATGCTCTTACGTCCACCATACATATACCAGTATGCTAGAACACAGGAGATAGCCACCGATGTATAAGCCGTGGCATTACCATCTACCCCCTGGTCTAAATTGATTTGCATAAAATCAAAAACTACCATGAATCACAGTAGAAAAATGAGGCGTTATACCTTCAGCTTGAATTTTCAATCGATCAACTGGTTTCAGCCATTCATAAAATGTGTCGTATATGTGTGCTTTCAATACATCCTGTACCTCAAGTTTTTCATTGAACTCAAAATGAACTTCAAAAGTCTTGTCCTCATCGTACGATTCTACCTTAGCACCAGACAAAAATATAGGAATTAAAATCTCATGCTACTCTACAACAAGTTTCAAGATGAGACACTTATTAACATTTTGTCGCCCAAATTGAGCAACGGTTTTAATTGTAGCATCAATGTGGGCTCAACGTCATATTTCTTATGACGCTTTTCATCATACAATTGTTTGATCCTTTCTTCTTGACCAGCATTGAGATATCCCTCTAGCATTATGTTGCACATCTTGATTTAATACCAATTGCACCATGCCTTGCAACTCTGCAAAAAAACCCCCTCAGCCATCTCCAACATGCCACATTTAATCAAGGATTCAAGATATATTTCATAAACTACCCGATTAGGTCGACTCTTTGCCATACATCAAGAAAATGTGGATTCTACTTCACCATACATAGATAGGCACATATACATTTGCATCAAGTCCACATAAGTTGGCTGCAGTGGTTTCAGACCACTATCCTCAAATTGCTTCATAAAATTTTCTGCATGTTCTTTTCTTGGGCTTTTGACATTATCTCATAATTTTCAGATAAGCAATCACACATCGAGACTCCTTCCTCCTGCATTTTTGTGAATATCTCCAAAGACTTCATAGGTTGTCCAGCCTTGGCATAAACTTGCATTTGATACACAAAGCCTGAGAAGTGAGACCTACACCAGTGTCAACTAACTTTTCCCAAGTTCTTTATGCCTCTTTTACATCTGCATGTATTGAGTAGACCCTGAGTATTGAGACAAGTAAGTCTCTACTTTCCTTAAATCCTGCTTGCTTCATCTCATTTCCTAGATAGACTATTCTTTCATGATCTATACAATCTTGGTAGCTGTGAAGCCATATTAATTTACTTTTAACAATTTGCCAAGTGTTAGGGTAGGCGGGATTGGAACCCCTGACCTCCCACCTCATCACCTCCGCATTTAACCATCATGCCAGCAACTTTTTCATAAATATCCTCCTTTATCCTATGCCCTGCTGTTTTCAAATTCTGAAACACAGCTTCTGCTGGTCTTAAATGATGTTTCACAGTCCCTCCTGTGCCACGTAATAGGGCCTTAAAAAGAGAATTTTGTAAGCTGAGACTTGGTTGATACCCTCCAAGTTGAATCATGTGATTGTATATGTCAACAAAACCTTTAACCGGTGCTTCAACGTAAGCCATAATGAGAAGAATGAATGCTAGTGAGCACACCTACAATCTTCAGTGAGAAATTATTTAATGATGATGGCAAGAACAAAGTTGATGCTACAGTGTAGAAGAGATCAGTGGACAGTAATACTACCTCACCACCTCTACCTTGATGCAAGGTATGCTATGAGTTTAGTTCAAGGTTTAAGCAGGATCCAAGTATATATATATATATATTATAACAAAGAGTACACTGTGGTAAACCAATGGTACATGCAATTTTAGTATTTGTACATTCGTGAGCGCTTTGGCTTTGTTGGACACTTGGATAACGATTGAGCAAGCTCCATTGCATAATATAATAGGAGCCAATATATCAACGTGAAGAGCACACTATGCACATCTCCCAGAACAATTAGGGCCTTTGTTTCCTTCACTGTTATATTTGTGTATCTTAGTACACCCAAAAGCAATGCATACCCACTAAATATAAAGGATATTTGTGGCAAAGGTGGCCTCATAATATTCTTGGAATACATAACCAGGGGTGCCCATCTTCATCTTAGAATTGTTTGCAAGGGGCCCATTTTTCATGCTTCCAAAGCTAGAGATAATGGCCCAGTCCCTCTGAAAATATGTCTTCTCTGTACACATGAGACATGTTTCAAACCCATAATCAGTTTTAACAGCAGGTTTCATCTGCCCTCCTTGGAAGCAACCTTCCCTGATCTTGCAACATCCTCAATATACCCAATAAACAATACTCATAGCATGTCTCCACAATCATGAGAACCATCTTGATAAGCATGAGAACCATCCTGATAAGCATGGCATCTCTATTCTTGAGAATTTGGGTCGTTCTCAAAATTTTCACTAGACAGTCTGTCTGCCCCCTGCAAATTTAATATGGTAGGTGACCAAACCAACGTAGGAGCATAGCCATATGCATTTGGAGTGGCTCAACCAACTCTCATAAAAATGGAAGTTGATCTGCCCAAGTGCATGTGATTATTTCTAGCATGTTCTCATGCATACAAGCCTTTGTTAGCATGATAAACTAAATGTTTGTCAAATAATGCATCTGACCAAGCGTTGAAATTTTGGCATAGGTTGATTACAGATCTCCTTCATTTTGGATGGAAATTGCAATAATGTACATAAGTATGAATGCATACCAAATGTCAGCCCAAGGAGTTGATGGCTTTATGAATCAATCCTTCTCTTCCAAACTTTTCTTTGCAAAATAGTATCTAATTGCAATAATTTTGATCAATTGTAAATTCAACAGTGTTGATCCATTGTGAAAACGGCCAAGGTAACTTGTTTCTCCAACACCACAACCCTATGCCTACTCTACTGTTCCATTCAAATCAATGTGCTCTAATAGGCAGCACTTTATCCCAGAAAATCTGATAGCTAGCTTCAATCTGCATACTCTCTGTACGCAACCTAAATTTGTTAAGATTCTTTAATCTTGAGCATAGTTTGAATTGGCTAGTTGAGGCCCAAATTCAAGGTTACAGCCTTGCAGACTCAATGATTTCTGGGTAAAGTTTTTGCCAACAACATTGCATCAGATCAGTGCTTCAAACCCAAAATATCAGCAATAGTGCAGATCACTATCACTTGGCAGAATAAAATGACAGAGCAGTCTTGAGCCCTAAACTTTACTAACTCAAAATCAAAACAAAAATCATGGCCTAACTCGTTTCCATAACTGGTGAAATGGTTTTTAGTATCTGCTGGTTTATTTGTAATTAAAATTTCATATCATAGCATTTATCATCAGTTGTGATCTCTGTTTTAGAAATAGGTTTCAATTTTGTGGCTATGTTGGTAATAGGATGGAGATGTAGTCACAATTACTATGATGTTGTTTCCTAATGGCGGAAAAACTATTTTCTGACCCATAACCATTAGTCAGACATGCTCATGAAGATGTATAGTGTGGTAGCAAGTTCTGGTTTAAGTGTTATGATCATCAATGGATACAGTGGGCATGGCAAAACTTTTTTTTTAAGCCCAGAAACTTGCATAAAGCATCACTTTAGACAAACTGAATTCAGAAGCTTATTCTTCAATGGACTTTGTTTCCCTTCATGGTCTATGTCTGTTTATGACTACCTACATAAATATTAGGTTACTATATTTTAATCTTTGGTTGATGTCCATCCTCTGCCTCCGGAACGTCAATAATGTGTGTTCTACTTATGGGGTTGTAGGGTGTTGTTCTCTGCAACCTGCTTGATCTGTATTGGTGTATGGTTTTGGACTCTTTACCTGATCTTTGTCGTATGCTTCAGAGCCTCTGATGATTTACTTTACACTGATGTGTGTGTAGATCCTTTCCCTATTTCATCTGCTTATCCTTGCAGGTTATTGTTTCTGAGCCTTTAACTGAGATCCATCCTTTGCTTCAGGGACAATGATGATGTACATTCTACTTGATATGTAGATTGTTGCCCTCTGCAATCTTCTTATCCTTATCAGGTTATAGTTTCTAAGCCATTTTTTGATATCCTTATCCTTTTGATGTGCAGTCCAATCACGAGTTGTAACTTTGTGGAACGTTTCCCTCTGCAATATGCTTATCCTTTGCTGAAGAACTACCGAGATTTAGAGTGGGAGCACAGTTCTATCCTTTTTCCTTGGCCTGTTATCAAGCTCAGGGAGCCACATTTGTTCCTCTTTATAATCCCTTTTTGCAGCATTCTGACATGAGGGATATTAGTGATCATTCATATAGATAGTTCATTACCTCCTTTTATGTTTAAGATTAAATCATATTTCAGTAACGACTGTAAAGTGTGCCTTGTTAGTGAAAGGGATTCAGACAAAAAATTTTCTAGTTTTTTAGAGCAGGAAGAAACTTAATATGCAAAATAGCACTTGGAAACTTCCACGTGATAGACCATAAAAGCTAAATAAAGAACCTGAGTACAGCTAAAGCTACATTCAAATTGGATGGATATGTAGAGATTCATTGCCAAGAATTTTACTCCAGGCAACATTATTAGCTGATATAGTGTTTGGCCTCCCTAATTAATGGATGGGACTTCATTCTGTTTCTGTTGTCAGGTCTATGTTGCTAGTAATAGTCCATGATAGAAAATAAATTGTTTCTTTGGGTCCAATCGTACTTTCTAGACTCTAGTGTCTCTCAGTTCTTCTTTCTCTAAGGGAACTGGAGCTAAAAGTAGTTCAATTTCTACTTAACTCTGTTAAGTGTTAATATCTATAGGACCTTGCTCGCATTCTTGAAATTTTGAATATTATTGATTTCTATTGATTGTTTTTGACAAATCCTAGTTCAAACCTCCATCACCATGGGAGCAGTTCTCTTTCAGTTAATTAATCTCATCATTGGACAGTTCTTGCATGGTGATAATATCCTTACAATATTATATTTATCTTCAAGTTGTTCTCCAAACAACCATGTTCAAGTGATTAACTGTCTTCATGTCATGAAAATAATTTGGTCTTTTGTTGGCTAGACTGAGACGACTACAGTTAGGGGATATCACCTAGGCTTGGACACATCTTCGGATCCGAGGAGTCTCCTGTAAATGGTATGTTATATTGACCCAATCGTCTAAGGCCGATTTTCAAAGAAGTTAGGGAGTCTTTTGTAATTTTTCCAGCTTCTTTACATTTAAAGCCTCCCATATATAGCATGAATTATTGACCCAACACGCTTAGGCTCATCTCCAAAGAAGCTAGGAGTCCTTTATCCCAGCGTCATTACATTTGAAGATTGTTTCCCTCATACCTTCATGGCTTCAAAAGTGAGAAAGAGGCTTTATATTAAAACAGATCTTCAACATACTTCTACTATTGGTTCTAGGTTGATGTTGCGTCAAATACATTTTTACAAACAGAGCTAGATCCTCCCTTTGAATAATAATAATAATAATAATAATAATAATAATAATCATCATCATCATCATCTAATTTTTAGGTCATGGCCAACCCAGACATGAAATTGGTTTATGAGTCTCCTTGTTTCTCGGACAAGGGATCCCCCTCCTTGCAGTGATTTGACTACTAAAGTCTGTGGAGGTTTACCTTTTCTACTCCCCTCTAGATTTATATCTATGACCTCTTACAAGGAAATACACGTTCTTAACCATTAAGCCCACCAAGGCCATTATAAGCTTTATCTTTGTACAAATTTTAATCTTAACATTGCATGCTTTCTGTAGATGAATGATTATAGAAATAAGAAGATGAGGTTGTTAAGCTTCTTGGAACCTATAAATGGAGACACCAGATCTGCAATATAGTGAGGATGTCACAACGAAGACCTAAATTTAGTTTATGGTTGTAATGCTCATGACTTCCGTTGACTAGCACGTGTCATTTAAATACCCTCTACTTTAAACATAGGGATATAGTATAGAGTGGTTTGAGTTACTACAAAGCCCAAAACATGCCAAGAGTTTTCCTTAAGTGATCTAGTACTATCCTTACCATTTGAATTGGTTAATTGGTTAAAGTATTCTTAATTGAATTGAACTTCTCCTAAAATCGATTTTCGCTAGAATGCATCAATCTAGCATGGTGAGATTCAATGTAATGGTTTCTTCTAATACATACATATTAAGCCTAGTCTTGTAACTAAGAATTCATCAATCTAGCATGGTTAGATTCAATGTAATGGTTTCTTCTAATACATACATATTAATCCTAGTCTTGTAACTAAGTATGCTTTGTCATGTTTGTTTATTAAGACAAAGAAATCTAGAAAGTAATCAAGAAATTAGTTAATAATGAATAGGTACAAGTAACAAGGAAAAACAATGAAACTAGCAGGCAAGAAATCCAAAGAAAAATGCGCTGACATGATGTAACCTAAGGTTGAGGAAAAGAGGATGCCAACAATTATTGCATGGTGCATAACAGATGGAGGTCGGACATAGATGGTCTAGTGGGGTAGAATTTTCTAGTGAAAACATAGATTGAATACTATGGACTTGTGTAAGGCTTACTGTGATAGTTATTTTTAATGATCTTAAATTAAATGAGAAGATCAATTCGTAGAGAATTTGTGATTTTTGAATGGAAGCTTATTTATTCAATAAAAGACCAGTGAAAATATTAGGATACACTTTTACCCTTATTCTAGTGTTGAATAAAAATGTCGTGAAAAAATAATGTGTCTCTAGTTTTGGATAACAAGACCCTCAACTTTCTTCGCAACTTTTGTGGTCACTGGCCACTTATGAAAGGAGTAAGCATCTTTAGAAATGTGGTGCCATTTAGAGGGGAAATACTAATAGCAGCAGAGCAAAGGCAATTAATCCATTCGTTTAATTATTTCTCATTTGTTTGGTGATATTGTGAGCTGCAGTATATATCATGAAATTGTTTTGGTACTAGTAAACAATGATTAAATATATAAATAAACTTGAACCTTTTGACATTTAGAGGACATTTCTCTCAATTTACAAAAAAAAATGAAGTATGAAAATCATGTTGGAAACAATTTTTTAAGTTTTGAGTCTTTTATTTTCAAGATTAACTAAATGGGTTTGGAAGATGAAAAACCATCAAATTGGAAGAGTGGGAATTTTATATTCACTAAGGTTTTAAAGAAATTATATGTATAAAACTTATACTAGCACCTTCTAGTGGAATTGATAGTGCATTAATCTGTTGCTTACCATTATTTTCGTTTTTGTACCACCTTATAGCATATCCAAGTTCAAATGCTATTTTCCATGACGGACAGTTGAATCTTTTTCAACTCTAATTGTTATTGAGGGGTTCCACAAGGATGTCACATGATCGTTTATGATGCCCATTTTAACGTAGATAGCCACCTATGTTAAGGTTGTATTTTGCAGTTCCATGTTGTTATTTATGAACATTATATACATTTGGTTGGACACATGAAAATCAATTGATGGATTTGGTATTAAAGATGGAAATGTTGGATGTATGACCAAATGTATGACTTACTTGGTTACAATTTATCTAGCGCATGACTTGTCAAAGTTATTGTTGCATCGTATAAGCTTATATAGATATGATTTATCTAATCAATGACTTGTTGAAATTATGATTTATCTGATGTAAGATTTATTTCTAGTATGAAGAACAAAAATTGACACGTGGACACTGGGCTTAATAAACATGATGTTTAAGATCATGTATCTATATCTATTTTTTGGTTATATATATGCATGGATGAGAACTAAACTACAGATTGGAAAGAACCGTATGATAACCAAGATCTACTATTCCATTGGGGAAGGTCGAGACGACCAACAAGGAAAGGTACGATGTACATTGTTCTATTACATTTGGTATCTACTTGATATGCACCCTTATGACACGAGTAAAATGCAAATGAAAGGTGGCAAGACGACCTGACTGGATTATTCGATGACAAGTCCAACCAGATCTGTAGTGTGGTCCGTGTTAGGGCGTTGACCCTAGTTCTGAAGGAGGGGTGGAGGCATTTCCCACCGTGTATCCTCCAAAATCTGGAATCGTGGGAGGGCAGTGGTGGACACGCTCCCCTAGACGTGTGATGACGATTTCCAGTTGCCTGCTGGAGAAGTTAGGTCGATATATTTGACGCTTCCACCATGTCAGTTTTATCAGTGGTTAGTATGGCCATTGCCACTGATAAAGCAGCAGAGGATGGATAGGGTGGGGACAAAAGTAGGTCAGGGTGGATAGGTCAGTTGGAGACTCTTGATTGGAAGTAATGTCATTGTCTAACTTATCAAATTTTATTGCTATAACTCTCTCTGATTTGCTATGCTTTCGAACTCCTTGTATCTTTCCATTCTAAATTCGGGACGAAGTTTTCTGAAGGAGGGGTGTATGTAATGCCCCACTTAAATCTTATCCTACAAATTTTGTTAATGTTTACATTATTTGAAAATATTGAAAAATATAGGTCTAATATAAAATTCATGATTTCCATTATTCAAATTCCCCACTTACCTTCTCAAATTGAATATTAGGTAGGATATGGTCTCCTTCCATTATTTCATAATATATTTATTCATTTCACATTACCCAATGTACCCTCACATTTACTAACGAGAAGACATGGTCCTCTCCATGTAATTACATCTCACATTCCCCAATGTACCCTCACATTTACTAAGGAGAAGACATGGTCCTCTCCATGTAATTACATCTCACATTCCCCAATGTACCCACACATTTACTTGGGAGAAGACATAGTCCTCTCCATCTTATTATCAATATATATATATATATTCATTTCACATTCCCCAATGTACCCTCACATTTACTAAGGAGAAGATATGGTCCTCTCCATGTAATTATACCTCACATTCCCAAATGTACTTTTCAGATTTACTTGGGAGAAAACATGATCCTTTCCCATTAAATTCTCAATTTTATATTCATCTCACATTTCCAAATGTACTCCTAACTTACTTGGGAGAAGAGAAGTCAACTGTAAGGATGGATGAGAAGTTAATGACATTAATGAGAGGTGGTTGAGATGGACAAGGGAAGGAGGGTATAAAAAGGGAAGGGAGAAGGAAGAAAGGAGGAGGTTGGGGGTCTTGCTTATGATTGTGGGGGTTGGTTGTGATTGTTTGGACTTGTTATGATTTTGGGAGACCTTGGAAACCTATGGAGGTTTCTTGGGTTTGAGAGGAGGAAAGTATTGTTATCTGGTTTTGCACATTCTTCTTGAGGAAACACTATATCTGGTTGGACTTGGGCACGGAGGGCCACAGAACCTGTGGAGGTTTCCTGGGCTAGGAATTTGTTTCCTAGTTGGCTGGGAGGTAAATCCGGTTGGGTCGGATAGAAGGAGCATTCAGCTGGAGCTATAAGACAAAGGTATCATCATCAACCGTCGGAACAGGCATTTTTCCATGGAATACTCTTGTTAAGTTGATATCAATGGAATGCTCACCTTAATTTATGTTGCTTATGATAAAATGATAATATGTTAAATGTTTAAAGCTTTGTGAGAAGGTCAGCAAGCTCCTTTTTATTAATTTTAAATCAATAGGAAAATAGATCTGTTAGTGTATAGTAGATTGAGGCTCTAATAATTGGAATCAGGTTCTTACACATGGTACCAGAGCTTTGGTTCAAATCTGGACCCAAAGCCCACTATACCCAAATTACACTATAAGGAGCTTGTAATCCTCATAAGTACTTGTAATCCTAATATATCTATAATTTTTTTTTTTTGTTACCTCTATTTAAAGAAAAAAAACCAATGACTTTAAAATGGTTTCACTTAACAACGATTTGATCATTCTTATGCCAACAATCAATATGCTACTATGCGTACATTTCCATTTTGGAAAGAAAAGCCAAGCTAGAGGCAATTCTCAATTCTGTGCGTACATTTCCATTAGGACCGTTTCCTTCCAGCGAGAGTTTGAGATTGCGTGAGAACAATTTTTTTAGAGTCATTTTGATAAGCTTTGGCTAATTTTACAAACACTGGAGAGTAGCCATCTCCCACCTCTCTACACAATTAGCGACCTGTATACATATTTTGTCACCATGAGAAATGCTTTCATTAGGCACCACTGGTACGTTTTCTTCAAGCTTTTCATTAGGCAAAAGAGGCTCCGTGAGTTGATCGTTAATTCTCTCCTTGAATGGCCATATTGACTAGGCACTCTGATTAGAAACTGGAATACAACTGCACATGTAGTCATTCTTATATGATTCATCCTTCTGCACTTCAGCAACCTGCGGCAACTCTTCATTCCGCCATACTGCATAAAAATTATTTGACTCTTGATCATGTGTAGATGAATTTTCATGAATCTTCTCATCTTGCATTCTTGTCTTTATATCTTTGGGAATTGCATCTGGTAAAAGTATAAATGCATCTTTGCTGGGTGCTTCAGTTTTTGCATGCTCCTGTTCTTCTTGTTTAGCATGTGATCTAGCAGAATCATCTAAATGTAATTCTCTCAATTGGTCTTGTGGACATTTCTCCTTCAATTTAGAGGATTTACCAGATTCATTCATACCCTAAGTAATATATGTTTCCTCTGTACATGCATATGTTGTTTTTTTGGCTTCCACCATTCTCCAAAGGGCTCAAAACTATGAGACCTTTGGTTGTTGTAGTAGCAGTTTGATAACTTGTGCTTTCAGTAGCAACGGTCACTATAGTGGAAGTTTTATAACTTGTGCTTTCAGTAGCAAGGGTCGTTGTAGTAGCAGTTTGATAACTTGTGCTTTCAGTAGCAATCCCAGGACTTTCTTTTGCTTGATCTGATAAACTATTTGTGAACTCCTTGACCGCAGCTAGTCTACTAGGTTCCTTTATACTATCCCTCCAAGGATTCCAAAATCAAAGGCAGTAAAAGCTGTCATTCTCTTTACCTGCTTGTCGAAAGAAAATTGAAAAGCATTCCAAACATCCATAGGCTTCATTTTCATCAGTGCCTTCATGTGAAATATCTGGCTAGTCATTCTGATCTTCGGTTATTTGTTCAATATCTTCTAAAAGTGAAGTGGTGTATCCCATCATGGGGCCATCATTCTTGAATCTTTTCAATTCCAGAGCATTGGCTTCAGTCGATGTCAATATTTTGGCCCAGTTCTAGAAATCCCAATGCCATTTCGCAATTTAGTTCACATTCCATTTAGTCCCCAACACCGCGAGTTGCATTTTTTTGGTTTGGTGTCGACAACAACGTTTGAACCTGTACAGGGAAAGAGATCCAAGACTGCGATAATTTAGATATGTGTGTGAATAACTGTTGTCGTAATGTGGGAGAAAATCAGATCTGAACACCGGCAGGAAAAAATCTCTCGGCTTCTTCCAGACAATTTCCAGACAAACAATTTCCTAGGCATTGCCAAACAGACAATTTCCTACGAAGCTGCAAACAATTCCAGATCTATTTGGCCCTCGACCATACTATCAGTCACATTTGACTGATTCTCATTAACCTCTGTCATGATTTTCTTTGCCATGGTCTGGATCACCATCTCATCTTTTACTAGTTCAACATCTTTACTTTCATAATCAATTGCTTCACCTTCTTTGTCCAAGAAATCCTTGCTTTCAGAACCTGTGAACAAAAGTGCTTAGAATCACTGTAGATGACTGAGATAATAATGATATAATGTTACCAGCCATACAAGCTAAAATCTCCAAAGTGATAGTGACATAGACATGAGCATATCTAGCCCCCCAAATATGCACAGAACAACAAATGTGCTGCACCATGCTCCACCAAGCATCATAGCCTAAGCTGTCCCAATGTGTTTGTAGCACCATGCTTGCCACCATGTGCTTGTTGCACCTTACTAGCACTGTTGTCCCATTGTTGGTGACATAGCCATTCCATGTTTGCCATAAAGTTGTCCCATTGTTAGTGACATGCTGCTCCTATGATTGCTTGCTGTCCCATTTGTGTTTGCAGCATTGTGCTTGCTGTTATCCCATTGTAACCTACAACAATCCAGCAATCATGCCCCAAAAACATACCTTGAACAACCTTAATGAACTGCGGCCTAGTCAAGGTAGATGACTGCCTTCTCACGCTGTTGTTCTGAGCATATGGAAGCCCATAACACCTCCACGCTGGCCTGTTTTGGAGTGGCTAGGCCTGTGGCCTACCACAGACCTCTGCTGCACACTAACAACCTTTCAAAATAGTCTTTCCTTACCTTTCGTTACCCTTACACCAATAATCTCAATGCCAGGAGCATAACGCGTACAATCAGCTTGAATTGCTTCCTTCATTTGCTCATTAATCTGATCAAACATGTCGGTGTACACTTCCTGAAAAGTGTGTGAACTGCAAAAAGATTGTACCATGACCTACTTAGAAGGGATCCAAATCTCCAAGTCAAATTCAAATCTAACTATTGCAGAATAGGTGTAACTGATTCATAATGGGCATACACTAGCACAGAATATAAGAGACTCACTTCCCCCTTCCATGCAGTAAGGCTAATGAAACATACTACAATTAACAAAAATCTGTTTCCAGAACCCAGATCTGCCTATGGACGATCCAGGAAAGATGCTTTTGCAGATCCAGATCCCACAATAACATTCTGGGATCTATTTGGGGGCCTGACTCACTAACCTTTGGCTATAAAAAAAAAAAAAAAAAAATTTCCTTATTCTAAAACATGCAATCTAAGATTTTCATTGTAATCTGAATTTCTGGCTGTATAAGCATGATTTGGAGAAAATATATTTCGAGGAAATATATTTCGAGAATTAAATTTTATATGTTTCTGGTTTACAGAATTTTATCAGATTTATTTCACCCCTTTCAATATTTTTTTCTGCAAAATATTGTTTTGCTCAAAAATATTATATTTATAGCAAAATATGCAATGAGTTGCAGATACACGAAATATAGGTATTAACAATCTATCAATATTTACAAGAGATAATTATCTGTAATAACACATGATGTAAGCATGTGTGAGAAATGTATGGCTACAACATTAATCATAAAGAAAACCATACACCTTAAATAGGTAAATCCCAAAAAAAAAAACAAAAAAGATTCAACCAAAAATGAAAAAAAACCACAGCCTACAACTTCCTTTCCTTCACAACAAACTGAGTATCACAAAATTCTCTTTTGTATTTCTTCAGTATCATCATCCATAGGTTCTTTATGGACCAAGATGCTTTCCTAAGTTTGCCGAACATCATATTGTATGTGTGAAAATTATCACTCTTGTGGGAAAATTTATGGGTGACAAGAGCCCACACTTCTCTTCAAAATATGTGTCATCAAGAGGTATTAGTTTTATTGGAAATGTTGTATATATAACTTCAAAGATCAAATTAATGCATCATGGAATATAAAAATTACAACACAGAAAAAGCAAGGGTCCTGGGAAAATCCTAGCCCTGAATAGCCAATAAAGAAAGCATATGACCATGGGCCCCAAGAGAGTGGGAACTCAACATCCTGATGGAAAATAAATAAATAAATAAATAAAGTTTGACTCTCACAATCAGAGCCAACTTCTGCTTAAAGCTCCTCTAATTCTATAAGTGGAAAGGAGAGGGCTCCTATTAAAAAGTAACATTACATCCATTCTTTCACTGAAAACAAATAGCAATCAACCCAACTGAATGCAACAGGAGTTTGTAACTGTTTGGAACCTTCATTTCACCCAGAAAAGGACCTTTCAAGAGCTAGTATTCTGATGGTTGAAATTCTATTCAATACCAACTTACAACTTCTGAGCAGAGAGACTCCAAGAGTCTCGAGTCGGTGAAAGCAACCCCTCTAGTAGAGGGATCACCTAACTCTGCAAGGAATTGAGAGGTGGACATTGTGAATCAAGACACAAGAATTACAATAAAGTTCGGCAAGGGTCATATGAGGCTGTCATCCCATATTTTGCAAGACAGTGAAAAAAGAGATGATAAATTTATTCTTCCAAAACTTATTTGGAAAAAGACAAAATACAAGCCAATATTGTCAAGTTGTCAACAAGTGATGGATAATCTAAACCACCAATTCCTTTGCTAAATGATTTCATCTCACATCAATTTTCATTTTCTAGAACCCCTGACAGCAGGCTCTTTCCCATCTTATCGATGGTAGCTACAACAGAGTTGTAATCAAGACTGTATAGAGGAAATGCTTCATTCCAGTAGATATGCCTGCAAAGTATGAGAAGTTCAATTTAGAAAATTGTTCAAAGGCCTACCTGTTTAAGAATTTTTGATATTGAAATAGTTGTAGAAACAAGTGCCCAAAGAACTACTAAAAACAGAAACGCAACCGAATTTGATGGCCAATAAATTTTATTGACATCAAAGTGCATAATTCTCACATGACTCAAGATGGCCATAGGGAATTGGAGGCCACACGCTAAACAAATATTCAAGCATCAAACCATCAAATGTACTTACTTCACTGACAATGGGTCACTTCCCAAACCCAAAATTTCATTCCGGTCATTCACTGCAACTTCTTGTAAGTGTAAGTCCTTTCTGCCAATATGTCAGAATGGAGTAAACAAAGTGGTAGAATGCTTTATTGGCAGAATGAATGGTTAACAAACAATCTATAAATAAAAACTAAAATAAAATAACAAAAAAAATACAAATAGCTCTGCTAATTCACATTACTCAAGTATTCAAGCTCACATCAAATTTTGGGAGCTTCTAAATTCTCCTAAGTTTTCCAGGAAACTCTCCAACAGCCTGTTTTGCTTAGATCCAATATAACCAAATCCTGAAGCTTACCCACATTACTAGGATTTGAACCACTGTCCAAATTTCATGTTAGAAGTTCCTGATGATGTTAATTCAAAGCAACATCACCAAAAGTATATATTAATGTTGGAATAAATACAAAGCAAACAGAGGAGAATAACTTTCTACTCTTCAAATGAACTTGTATATGAATAGGTGATGGAATAAATCTGAAAAGAACTTGTATTAATGAGATGAGATCAAATATATTGAGCTAATATCAAGTGCTTATATACTATCATAGTCAGAGTGCCAGGAAAATAGGGTTGAAAGAAACATGAGGAACACCAAAATCTTGCTTGTAAGCTAATTGATTTGAAATGATGATCATCTGGGAGAAGTTGGTGTTCAGGAAATTTGTCCTCCAACTACTGTTCAAACAAAAGCTTTGTTCATAAGTATTTCGTTAGCATCTCTCTATCTGTATACATGTGTGCACTAATGTCATAAAAAAAATAAAAATAAAGGAAGAGTAATGAAACTTATTCTCAGCTCAAGTAACCAAATAATTAGCCCTGTTACTGAAATCCCAAAGTTAAATTGTTGTGACAAACCACAATATGGCAAGTGAATCCGAAACAATTATATCTCCATCCACCAATGTCGGAACAATTGAAGGGTGTTGAATTCGCTAAACTCTTCATTGAAAAGTCAACATTGTATAATTTTTAGACTGGTACCATTGAAACAAGCAACAGGTGGATTGTTATAATTACTTGCCCTATAGATAAGGTTAATGTTCCTTAACCACACAACCACTATGCTCACTGAAGGATATTTCCACGACTATTGACCTCAAATAGTGGGTAATCCCACCTTCACTATATCAGAATGTCCCTCCTCTTTCAAAGGCTTCAGGATATGCCTCTTATCTTCTTGATGCACTTATAAGTGTTTTATTTTCCTCACAGACGATATTGCTGTCTTATTGCATACCGAATAACAAATTATAGCATTCTTAGGCACTGCATAAGACACTTCAACTTTAGCTTATCTTAATATAGCCCTACATAACACTTGAGAGGAAATCCTCTAGGTGGAATTGACAGTTTCTCATCATAAACCCTTAACTACACTTGGATTTTGCATAGTGACTCCATAGTCCCTTAAGGAATTGGTCCATCAAACATCTTCAAGCAAAATCCCCAAAAATTATTCGCCTTTACTTTATGTTTGTTTTTATAGCCTAGGGTTGCTTGTTAAATTTTGTCTAAGTTGATTAAATCCAGAGGTGTTTCATTTCTCATATCTTTAGAATGCTTGGATCTCACACGTTGAACAATAGTTTCATGGTTTCTCTTTATCATTTCCAAGATTAAGGATTAACCTATGTTTATCATTAATTGTCACATCTAAAGATCTATCCAACTATTTAAAGTTTCATCTTTCTGATCAGGTTGCTTATACTAAGGATTTAGGGTAAGTGTTGCACCATTTTCTTGATCTACACATTACAGAGGTGTCGACCCTAAATCAAGGTGATGGAAAGTTGAATAAATTGTGCCCTAATTGCTTGACGTTCAGGGCTACAAACCTAACTCTTCTCATATCTGAATATGTTTATGAGAAATAAAGCACAATAATGGCATAGTAATCATTTATTGCCCATCATAACATTCAAATGCATGAGATTCACGCCTTCCAAGTCACTTTCATGATGGAACAATTAACTGCATAAACGGTTTAATTTTCAGTCTGTTTTCATTGCCTTCTTGCAGTCATTCTGATAAATCTAGCAACAGAAACCATCTCCAAGGATAAAGTCATGCCAAAACAAGATGTACAATCTGATTAATATAATTAACGATCTGTGTTCTTGAAGTTCGATGTCTGGGGTTTGAGATCACATTTTTCTGATCTGCAAGTATTACTATTCATGATGGGTTTGGCATTTTATAGCTTGATACATCTTCTAAAAACTCACATTAACGCATGAACAAGTCTATCTCTCAGCCCTTGGGAATTTACAAACAAGGTTTTCTAATCTGCAATCAGATCACACTCTGCTCTGTCAAAACATTTCCTTTCGATAATTTTTGCATAACAGATATCTCAGGTATATCCAAAACTAAATCAGTGCTGATAACAGCCCCAAACATCTACTCAATAATATTAGCATCACACTGGTTCTATCTTCTGTTGCTAGGGGTTCAAGTACTGGCATTTACTGCAGAATTACTGAGTTCATGCTAACGTCCTGAATGATCAAAACTTTGGGGTGTATTGCATCATTGTTATGTCAACTTTCTTGTTCTGGAACTAGTATATATCTTTTATTTTATTGTTATTGCGGATGCATTGCTTTACATACATAGTCTTGTGCTTGGGGGCTACTGTCTTCTGTCATAACTGAACATCATTAATGTGTTTATTTGGCACTAGTTTGACCATCGTATGCTGGAATCTAAACTTTAATTTCATTTACAGCACTGCTCTCTTGAATTTTGGAAAATTTTGACATTGTTTCAAATTTGATTCATATTTGAAATAACACTTGAATGCTCATTAATTGGTATACATCAGGAAGCACTAAGGGAGCATTTCTCCGCTATTTCATCATTTACATAGTAACATATGTATGACATTCATTGTTTTTTTTTCTCTTGCAATCACTTCAATGGATATGCTATACTTGGGTTCTTCATAATGACAATCTGAAGGTTCGACATTGGATATTCTCTTTATACCAGTTAGAATAGGCACAGATTCATCATTTTTGACCTAGCTAATCCCTATCCACGACTTTGCATATCAAAATTCTGCGACTTTTCATGAATTTTCCCAAAAAGCTCTGGCCCTTCTTCAACATATGGGTGCAAGACCATTTCAGTTATGCGATTGCGTCCATAGCTAGTTACTATAGGCACACTTACTACAATTAACTTACAATGACCCTTGTTTGAAGTCTCTGTAAAGCATGAGTCAATGTTTTCTGTCCATGGTTGTGGTTTTCTGCTTTTTCAAGATCTTCAAGCCATCTGTATAGCTCAAGCTTTAAAATAAACTTCTCCACCTGCAATCTCTCCAATATTCGCTGCTCCCTTTAAGCACTAGCAGTTGTTATCGTAAGACAAGGATAACTTTGACCAGCTCGAAGTAATGGAGGTGTAGAATTAATTGGATGAGGCATATGAACCTTTTCATGAAATTTTATCTGATGTGTTCTTATATCTTTTGGAAATACAGTCTCTGTTCCACCATCTATATGGTCACCAGGATCTAACTGTTTTATAGTGGTATTAGCCTAGACCAAGGCTCGACTGTTCCCAGCGAGGTTACAATCTTCCTTGTCCAATTCTGATCTCATCTGTTTTATTTTCAACCTACCATGTTGAGGAGCTACTCGTTTATTTTGACTTCTCTTCGTAGATGTGAGAAAGGCTTCTGAATTAGCATTGCATGAATTACCCACTAATATAAGATCCTTGCCACCATGCAAACCAGGTTCAGATGTACCCATTTCTCTTTGTGCATGTTGTTGATAGTTGCCTGGACCATTGTTACTATAAGAATTAAGATTGTTGTGTGTCTAGACACGGTAAAGCATTGATCTCTTGTGACTTTCTGCCTGTAAGTGCAAACCAAACCTTCGGACCATATTAGTGATTCGAAAATAATTCCTCTTATTGTTAAATCCAAGCCATTTCCATATCTCTGTAACAGTCAATCCTCTGGACTGTTCACTGTCAATCATGTCATAAATTTGATGATATATTGGAATTTTAGCAAACTGTTCAGTGGCTTGTCCCCGTTTTGTTCCCTTTTACAGTTTCCAGTTCAAAAATCATCGCTCCCATTGTTGGAAGCCTTTGCTTGAAAAGACCCTGGGATTAAAACTTTTCAGCAGATGAATAATGACAATTTTAAGGGGAACATTATTTTAAGCATTGGAAATATCTCCTCAATACATTTTGAATTGTTTATTATAAAGCATACCCTTTAATCCATATTCTGTTGTTTCTGAACTCATCTAATGGTCATACTCAGTGTTTATGTTGGCATACCTTTTGTGGTGATGACTGCTTAGCCTAAAGGCTAATACACAGAAGGGGATACCATCGAATATTGGGAAATATGGTCACTGTCCATGTGCCATAACTGTCATATTCCACTTAGAAATTTGCAATTTCCATCATATACATGTGGCATATTAAGTGCACATCGTTTACATGACATATAATTGGGATATATAATTTGTACAAACCAGTGGTGGATGCTCCCTGAATGCTGGTGAATTTCCTTGATCCCTTAAAGTAATATTGATACATGGATTTCTCATTGTTTACTACATATGAAGTGTATTGTCTGGAATACCATCACACATATTTGGATTATTTTCCGTGGATACGCAACAGCTAGTGGAATTTTCTAGTGATAACATAGATTGAATACCATGGACTTGTGTAAGGATACTATGATAGTTGTTTTAATGATCTTAAATTAAATGAGAATATCAAATTGTAGAGAATTTGGGATTTTAGAATGAAAGCTTATTTAGTGAATAAAAGACCAGTGGAAATATTAGAATATACTCTTACCCTTATTCTAGTGTTGAAAAAAAAAAAGTCAAAAGGACCCTCAACATTCTTCGCAACTTATGCGGTCACTGGCCACTTGAGAAAGAAGTAGCCATCCTTAGAAATGTGGTGCCATACTAATAGCAACAAGGCAAAGGCAATTATTCCATTTGTTTAATTATTTCTCATTTGACACATCATATTGTGAGCTTCATTATATATCATGAAATTGTCTTAGTACTAGTAAATAATGATTAAATATATAATAAATTTGAACCTTTGACATTTAGAGGACATTTCTCTCATATATATATATATATATATATATATATATATATATAATATATATATCATGCTGGAAACAGTTTCCGAAGTTTTGAGTCTTTTACACGATTAATTAATTGGTTTGGAAGATGGAAAAACCAACAAATTAGAAGAGTGGGACTTTTATATTCACTAAGGTTTAAAGAAATCATGTGCATAAAACTTATACTAGCACCTTCTAGTAGAACTAATAGTGCACTAATCCATTGCTTGCCATTATTTTGGCTTGGTACCACCTTATAGCATATCCAGGTTCAAATGTTATTTTCCATGACGGACAGTTGAATCTGTATCAACTCTAATTGTTATTGAGGGGTTCCACAAGGATGTCACATGAGCATTTATGATGCCCATTTTAACGTAGATAGCCACCTATGTTAAGGTTCTATTTTGCAGTGCCACGTTGTTATATATAAACATTATATACATTTGGTTGGACACATGAAAATCAATTAATGGATTTGGCATTGATGATGGAAATGATGGATGTATGACCAAGTGTATGACATACTTGGTTACAATTTATCTAGTGCATGACTTGTTAGAGTTATTGTTGCAACGTATATAGATATGATTTATCTAATCAATAACTTAGTGAAATTATGATTTATCTGATGTAAGATTTATTTCCAGTATGAACAACAAAAATCGACACGTGGACACTGGGCTTAATAAACATTATATTTAAGATCATGTATCTATATCTATTTTGTGGTTATATATGCATGGATGAGAACTAAACTACAGGTTGGAAAGAACCGTGTGATAAGTAAGATCTACTATTCCATTGGTGAAGGTTGAGACGACCAATGAAGAAAGGTACGATGTACATTGTTCTATTACATTTGATATCTACTTGATATGCACTCTTATGACGCAAGTAAAATGTAAATAACAGGTGGCAAGATGACCTGACTGGATTATTCGATGACAAGTCCAACCAGCGCTATAGTGTGGTCCATGTTAGGGTGTTGACCTTAGTTCTGAAGGAGGGGTGGAGGCATTTCCCATCGTGTATCCTCCGAAACCTGGAATCGTGGGAGGGCAGTGGTGGACACACTCCCCTGGACGTGTGATGACGATTGCCAGTTGCCTGCTGGGGAATTTAGGTCAATGCATTCGACGCTTCCACCATGTCGGTTTTATCAGTGGTTAGTATGGCCGTTGCCACTGATAAAGCAACATAGGACGGATAGGGTGGGAACAGAAGTAGGCCAGGGTGGATAGGAGGATATAGATCAGTTGGAGACTCTTGATGGGAAGAAATGTCATTGTCGGACTTATCCGATTTTATTGCTATAACTCTCTCTGGTTGCTATGCTTTCAAACTCCTTGCATATTTTCATTCTAACTTTGGGACGAAGTTTTCTGAAGGAGGGGTGTATGTGATGATCCACTTAAATCTTATCCTACAAATTTTGTTAATGTTTACATTATTTGAAAATATTGGAAAATATTGATCTAATGTAAAATTCATGATTTCCATTATTCAAATTCCCCACTTACCTTCTCAAATTTAATATTAGGTAGGATATGGTCTCCTTCTATTATTTCATAATATATGTATTCATTTCACATTACCCAATGTACCCTCACATTTACTAAGGAGAAGACATGATCCTCTCCATGTAATTACATCTCACATTCCCCAATG
>APFE031037694.1:3480-15272 GCA_000404065.3 Pinus taeda
AAATTTGCCCGTTTTGACCAGTTCGGCCAGCAAAACACTGTTTTCTCCTTGGTTGACTTTTGAGGCATGTAAATGATAGACTTTTATGTAAATTTCATGGCACTTAGATACTTTTACTCTTCTTGACCACTTCTAGAAGTTTCTTTGATGTAAATGGTAAATATTTAATGCATGGATAGGTTTCCTAACTTTTAGAGGCAAGTTGTTGTGCTGGCCTATTATCTAGTGACTAATTTAGAATGAGTTGCAACAGCTCCTAGGAAGATGAGCTCGACCCCTAGAGGTGGGGGAAGAGGTTAGACCTTCTATATTATGCCTTCTCTTTCTCATTTTCATGGTTGGACTCTAGAGGGAGAAGCTCATTTGTATATTTTACTTGTATCTCTGCAATTTGAGGAAAAGGAAGGCCAGGGTTTTGCAGACATCATTGTGGATTCTTGTGGATTATTGTGCTGATGGTGTGTTTCCTACTTGTCATTGTAAGTGTGTTTTTGTGTTCCATATCTCATTCTACTGCTGCTAATTAAACAAAAGAAGTGATAAAGTTTGAATTCATGCATGCCATGCTCAGCTTTCAATTTTGTTTAATATTTATGTTTTCCACTGTCTAGAGAGGATTCAAATTCATTGTTTGCCCTCTTTAGCTTCTCTTCTTTCCTCCTTGATCACCCATCTCAGCTAAAGGCATCAGCACAAACTCCTACCTTGCCCCAAAGAACCACCTGCAAAAACTGAGCTCAATCCCCGCACCCTGAATTGCACTCCCTCCAATTGCCACCAAAAACCCCAAAAACTTTAAATCAACCCTCCTTATCAGTTTACTAGCCTAAAATCAATGTTTCTAATTGGTCAACTCATCCTATTGAAAAATCCACTGAGTTTGACCCGAGAGAGCCTTCTCATACCTCGTAGGGCTAGCTACGAGGTGAAATGGTTTGATGTAGCTTTGAGGTTTGTCTATCTCAGCCTAGGTGAAATATCAAGTGCTAACAAAAAGTATAAGAGGAGGCTTGAGGGTCACTTGGAGAACACACCAAGAGATCAATATTTCGACTTTCTGGGGTTGGGTTTGTTGAGAGAGTGATCAAAGTTGCAACTGAGAGGAAGTGAATACAGAAGCAGAGAGGTGGAGATAGTGCTGGGATGATCAATGTAGAAGCCGGAATTGCCGGAACAGCCGGGAAAGCTAACGCAAAGGGAAGAAGCTGGAACTGTAGGGAAAACTGATATTGTGGGTAGAAGACATAACTTTTAGGAACATCTGGAACTGCTGGGAACTATCGAAACAACTAGGAGAGCTGACGTAGAGGGAAAAAGCTGAAACTACAGGGAATAAGTAGAACTGTCAGGAACTGCCATAACTGTCGGGAAAGCTGACGCAGAGGGCAGAAGAGGCTGACGCAATCCCTAGAGGCTAAATCTAGGGTTTTTTGTGGGGCAGATTGGAGTTGAGGAGCTACCGAAGTGTTTATTTGGGGTTTCAGCTGGAGCATCTGTCTTCAAAGGAGAGGTACTATTGCCGAGATTATTCTTTTTTGGGTGAGCCAGGTTTGGCATCCAGATTGTATTCAGAAACTACGTAATAATAAAACACTCAGATAGCTGCACCGATTTTCTTGCATTAGGTTTTTTCGGGGACATTGTCCAAAAACAACGTGTCACATGTGTGCTTGTTTCTATTTCCTTCAGTTGATGATCTGTAATGTGTTGAGCATGTACTTGTATTTATTTCCAATATTTACATGGTAAATAACTTGTTAATTAATAGAACAAGTAGGTAGGAATAAATCAGTAAAGTGCATGAAGGGTTTCTAATGTGTTAGACTTAGAAATTCGAACACAAAGCATAATTTATATACTTTCTCATGCATGAATATTGCATAATGCTATGCAATGCATACATGTACATATCCATAAAAGCATTATAGTCATAATTGAACTCATTAACCACAAAAAACATGTCTAAACACATGTAATAACACAATTAAAAAAACATAACTATAATTATAGCCACTTATATTTTCATATGATGCACCAACTGGTTGTAGACCTCAGATGTTTCACCCAACCATAGATTTCATTGCTTAATCTCTTAGTAGTGGGTCACCCCTGATATGGGGCTATGACTCTATTAGGGAAAAAGGTTATCTAAAGCCAAATTAAATCCATGGAAAACATTAATTTATCACATGGTTAGTAGCCTCCAATCTATAGTCTCTCATCCCCATCAACTTACACAACCCAAGGTAATTCACCTCATTATTTACTCATACATTCGATTAGGCTATGATATTACCTTTGTAGGGCTTCCAAATTAGGTCAACTAGGGAGTATCAAACTCTTGTGGCTTCTAGGAATTCTAATTTCCATAACTAAGGAAATTTATCTCCATACTCCAAATACACCTAGGATCAATAGGGTAACAAAATCATAGGGTCACCCCTCTCTTCCTACTCTAGGAAATTTTGTAACTAGTCTTAGTTAGAATGATGGAATGGAATGATCAAAATGAATGCAACAACACTAAAAGTTTCCCTTTTATGTACCCCTTCTGAAAACTGGAACTTAATCAATTCACCTTATAGACTTAGGATAAAAATATGCCACTTTTGAATTTAGGCATAATTTAATAATGCCTTATCCCCCTAGGATTAATTCCCCCCATCACTTAGCCCTTATCCCCCTTTCCCATTGATGGAGTCCTATCCTCCCATACTCTGTTGTCTGACTTGGTTTGTAGCAGTGGTGTATTTTATTAATATGTGCATTATTACATATTTACAAGTCTAGGATATATGGCCTTTTAGGACATAGGATGACTGACCTAAAATCACATAGGCAGTTTGGCCTCAAAACATATAAACATAGAAACACTAGTGTAAAACACATATATACATTGTTATTCAAGCCCCAAAACAATCCCTAACATCCCAGCCTAAACATGGCATATACAATACACACAAGTGGCTAACCTAAGGTATTATAAACCTCCTTTGTGTTAAAAGAGGGATAAATGGAGCATAAACATTTCTTATATGATCGACCCACACATTTTTAGGACCATATTCTATCACAATAATATATTATATGTTTTAATGTTTAGTTGTTGCTAATATTTTATCATCCAATGCAACAAATACCTAGCCATGCAGAAGCAATAACTTCACCTAACCAACTGATTGTTTCATAAAGCATTACAACTCAGGCCATTTGAAACAAAAAACCATCTTCTATTTTGACAAAAAAAATCAACACTTTATTAGAAAAATCCAAATTATGGCCACACATCACTATTTGAGTTATCCCGATGGGATAGATCAAGTAGTTGAGAGTTGTGAATATCAAGTAGGAGGTCTTAGGGTCAAGTCCCTAGGTTAGTTTCCTTTGTGAATGTGATCCTTACTTGATATCCTTGTTATATCAATATACAATAGTCTAAGTGATCACTTTAGACTAGGTAGCATTCTTGAAATGAAGGAAAGTGCATGGGGGTTTCCTAGGGATGTATCTTCCAAGGAAAAAATCACAATTTGAGAGAAAATCAAAATATTTTTTAGAACAATTTAAACAAATCAACTAAATACATAAGGTGTCAATAATTATACATGGCTTAGAAGTACAAAAAACAAGAAGGAATGATTGAGTGGTGATCATTTTTATACTTGAATATAGTTTATTTCCTTAGCTCACATATTCATTTCTTTTTTGATTTGGTCACTTAATTTTCTCTTGGGAAATGTTAGCTTGGTTGATAAAACATAACATAGATACCATAGTTGGAATCCTACATTGAGCATTTACATTGATTTTATATGCAAATATG
The DNA here is from genome assembly GCA_000404065.3 of Pinus taeda. Classification (NCBI taxonomy): domain Eukaryota; kingdom Viridiplantae; phylum Streptophyta; class Pinopsida; order Pinales; family Pinaceae; genus Pinus; species Pinus taeda. The sequence continues at coordinate 7,304 of APFE031037694.1, forward strand.
ATAGGCACTTGCACATGGAAATTGGAAGGAACAAATATGAAAGCCAAATTGGCAACAAGGTAACCAAACTAAGTTTAATGGAACTACCATAATTATCATATATTGATCGTTTATGTATGTGCCAAATGATGCTTCAAAATTTTGAAAGGATTCTTGGCTTATAAATTAAATGATAGAATTTGACAATTATATTTATCAACATTTTTCATTAAATATTTTATGGAAATAATCAATTATTTCATGTTTGAGATGAAAAAATCTTGAAACATTGAATTTCAAAGAACCTTGCTACCGAGACCGACCCTTATTGACATATCAAAACATGAGTAGTGATTCATTGTTGATCACATTATTGAATGATGGTTTGGACATTAGATGAGAAATCATTGAAAACATAAATATTCTAGATAGGGGTGTATTTTTAATTATACTGTTGACCAAACAAAAAATTTCTTTCACATTTTGAGCTACTAGAGAACAATCAATAGTCACATACACTATAAAGATCCTTTCTATTTTTAAGTGTCCATCTAAAATATTATCCATCAATTTTCTTTTAGATAGAGTAATATCCATGTAATAAATTAAACATTTATCGAAAGGATCTATATCTATTTGGCCTCCAAATAAGGCGATATAAAAGTTAAGTTGTACCTTGAAGGGTGTTGCACCTCCAAATATTCTGCTAGTTAAAGGTGCCTCGATTGCTATTAGAAATAATCGAAGATATGGGAAAAATTGTCCATGATTTCATTCCTTTGTTGCACAAATGATTCCTTGAAAAACAACTTGATAATATCTCCTACTCCATCATCTCTCTTTTATTCCACCAAGGGATGCCACTTGATTTGATGAGAGCAATCATTCCCAAGTGAAACTAGCTCAATGCCCAACTCTGTGGACCATGAAATCCTTAGGGATGTGCATTAAGAATCAATAAGAAGTATACCACTTTGATACCAGTAATATGAGTTTTACAAGGGATGGAATGAAAGTGGGAAAGGGAATGAAACACACACATAGAAGTATAATAGGCATCATAATAATATGGTGAAAACCCAACTTGTATTAATAAATGGAATAACAAAGTATTGTAGAACACAAAATGGATAGAATGGTAATAGGTATCTCTGAAGAGAGAGAGATGACAACTACATGCATTTAAAAAATCTACCATGAGGATAAAATAATGGAATTTTAGCACAAATAGAGAACCTTATAGTTCCAAAACTCTAACCCTAGAAGATGAAACACCAAATGGTTTGTGGGCCTCAAGGTGTTTAGTTGGTACATCAACTTCCTTGGGGTGCAAATTTCATGTACAATATCTGTTTGGGGTGCATAGTAGCTCGTTGGAAATAAATACTTGAGGATTAAAATATTTGATAAAGGACATAGAAACTTGTAACCCCCATAATTTCCAAAAATCATAATTTAGGACCTCAAATTGCCTCAAAAGTTTGAGACTCAAAAAACCATAGAACATTTTTGAAGAATATAAAGAACCATTGAGTCAGTGGAAGAAGTGGGTGGCCATTGATATGCACCTGATAATGTTTTTCCTTGTTCAACCTTTCATTATCAACCTTATAGTTGAGCACCTCCATTTTGAGACTTATCATGGCCTCCTCTATGTATCTATTCATTGAACTCTCCTTTATATGTCTATTTGACTTTGTATCAACATTAATCATGCTAATGTGCATGCCCCTAACCTTTGAACATCATACATACTCTTGGTCCTCTTGTTCAACCTAATCGATTAGACCACCAAAGGCATTCTTTTGAGTTATTGAGAAAATGTATTCTCCTCCTTAATATATATTTTTGTTGACTACTCACTTAACCAATTTTAATTTTTGGGCTAAAAGTTATGGCCTATTGAATCTTTGGCCAATTTTGGCCAATTTTCCTTTGTTATGCTACAACATTTTTTATAGTAATTTCTTGAGACTTTGTATGCCTAGATTTCAAATCCAACTCCATGGGTGTGTTATATTTTTCAAGCTATTTCTTCCTAACCCATACTCCATACCCTGTATCCCCAATACCCCAAATCTACCTAGGATAAATAGGGTAACAAAATCATATGGTCACACCTCTCTTCATACTCTAGGAATTTATGTAACTAGTCTTGGTTAGAATGATGGAATGGAATGATCAAAATGAATGGAACAACATTAAACATTCCATTTTTATGTGCATGTACCCCTTATGTCAAATGGAACTTTATGAATTCACTTTATAGACGTAGGGAAAAAAACATGTCACTTTTGAATTTAGGCATAATTTAATTATGTATTATCCCCCTCGGATTAATTCCCCCATCACTTAGCCCTTATCCCCTTTTCCCACTTGTGGAGTCATATCATCCCATACTCTCATCTGACTTGGTTTCTAGCAATGGTATATTTTATTAATATGCATGTGATTACATATTTACAAGTCTAGGCTCTATGGCCTTTTAGGACACAAGATCACTGACCTAAAATCTCATAGGCAGTTTAGCCTCAAAACACATAAACATAGAAACACTAGTCTAAAACAAATATATACATTGATATTCAAGCCCCAACACACTCCCTAACTCCCTAGCCTAAACATGATATATACAATACACACAAGTGGTCAACCTAGGGTATTATAAAACTCCTTTGTATTAAAAAGAGGGTTAAATGGACCATAAACATTTCTTATATGATCGACCCACACATTTTTAGGACCATATTTTATTGCAAGAATATATTATATGTTTGATTTTTTAGTTGTTGCTAATATTTTATCATCAAATGCAAAAAAAATAACTAGCCATGCAAAAATAATAACTTCGTGTGACCAACTGATTGTTTCATAAAGCACTACAACTCATGTCATTCAAAAAAAATAAAAAATGGCATCTTCTATTTTGACAAAAAAAGAATCAACACTTTATTAGAAAAATCCAAAATATGGCCACACATCATTATTTGAGTTATCCCGATGGGATAGATCAAGTAGTTGAGAGTTGTGAATAACAAGTAGGAGGTCTCAGGGTCAAGTCCCTAGGCTAGTTTCCTTTGTGAATGTGAGCCTTACTTGATGTCCTTCCTATCTCAATCTACAATAGTCTAAGTGGCCACTTTAGAATAGATAACATCCTTGAAAGAGGGGAAGTGCCTAGGGTTTCCTAGGGATGCATTTTCGAAGAAAAAAAATCACTATTTGAGAGAAAATCAAAATATTGTTTAGAACAATGTAAACAAATTAACTAAATAGATAAGGTGTCAATAATTATACATGGCTTAGAATTACAAACAACAAGAAGCAACCGTTGAGTGGTGATCATTTTTATACTTGAATTTTCCATAGTTTATTTCCTTAGCTCCCTTATTTATTTCCTTTTTTGATGTGGCCATTTACTTTTCTCTTGAGGGATGTTAGCCTGGTTAATAAAACATAACATAGATACCTTAGTTGGCATCCTGCATTGATAATTTACATTACTTTTTTATGCAAATATATTAGGAACTTGCACATGGAAATTGGAAGAAACAAATACAGAAGCCAAATTGGCAACAAAATTTGCCAAACTAGGTTTAATTGAACTGCCATAATTATCATATATTGATAGTTTATGTATGTGCCAACTGATGCTTAAAATTTTTGAAAGGATTCTTGGCTTATAAATTAAATGCTATAATTTGAGAATTATATTTATCAAGTTTTTTCATTAAATATTTTATGAAAAGAATTAATTCTTTCATGTTTGAGAAGAAAAAGGTTGAAACATTGAATTTCAAAAAATCTTCCTACCGAAACCAACCCTTATTGACATGTCAAAACATGAGTAGTGATTCACTATTGATCACACTCTTGAATGATGGATTAGACATTAGATGAGTAATCATTGAAAACATAAATATTCTAGATAGGGGCATATTTTTAATTAGACAATTGACCAAACGACTACTAGAGAACAATCAATAGTCCCATACACTATAAAAATCCTTTCCATTTGAATATTTATTTATTTTTATAGTATCTAATTTTTTCATTGTAAAGAACTTCTTAGTATAGAGAATTTGAGCCAAAATTCACGGCCTTTCCATGCCACTTGTAAGTTAAATAATTGCTTGAAACCATCATACTATCATTTCATAATATGCCCATATAAGGAATTTACACTAGATGTAGATGTCATTCCTTTTCCATTTGTTTATTATTTCAAATAATTAAAAGGCTATCTTAAGAACTAGTAATGTTTTGAGTTCTTTTCTTAAATAACTAATCAATAAGCAATCCAAGGATGAATAAACAAGCGCCAAAAATCAAAAGCTCCATTTAGGCCTCTAAGGAGGGAAAACACAAAATTTAGACAATATGAAACAATTCACAAGACAAAGTACCTAGATCAAGGAGGTGTTTTACAAATATAACCTTGCTTGAAATCATTTGCAAGTGATACAATACACTAAACATATAACCAAGCTCAAAAATCATGCGAAGAATTAGAAACACAATGTAATTTTTTCTTAACAACAAATAAGTTACTAACAAATTTCATATCATTATGTCACAATGAAAATTCACTTCAAGGAAATAACATGCAAATTATTATCCCTATAAGTACCTACAACATAAATAAATATTGAACCTTAATTATTTAAAGACCTATATAAATCAAAACTTAGACATATGGGAAGATACCTAGCCAATATAATAATGAAATACAAACATAATACCAATGATTTCAACATCTAGACCTACTTAAATAACATTTTCAAGTATGTGTTAAAAAATGTGTAACTAGGTTCGGTCTTCATAAGTATGAAATGTACTCTTGTAAATAATGGAATGAAAATAGATTAATATTATTGGAGCATGGGCTTCATGCTCAAGTTATTTTATTTTATAGTGTTGGGTGTGGAGCATGATTATTTAGAGGTCTTTGTTTCAACTGAATGTATACCCCAGGAAGTTTGTACACCCCTCCACGTGGGGGGGTACGGGGGGGACTTGTCCCCCCCGCGGGGGTTCGGGGGGGACGATCCCCCCCAGTTGGGGGGTCCGGGGGCCAGTGGTCCCCCGGCGGGGGTTTTGGGGGTAGCGCCCTTGAAGCTAAAAACATATGTAAAATTTCCTTGTAAAAGTATAGTAATTTTTAGTCAATCTGGGCCGTTCATTAGGTAGATGATCTGACGGTAGAAATTATGTTTCGTTTAGGGTTTTTTTCCCTAGAAGGCAACCCCTCTCTTTATATGAGGGCATTGTATTGAGGTTGTGTAATAGATGTGTATTTTCTGAGCGAGAAACAGAGAGGTGAGACTGTGAGAGAAAACAAAGGATATTACAACGGATCTGCGGTAGGTTGTGTCTCTTCATTTTGCTGGATAATAGAAAGGAAGGACTGGTTGTTCAGGGTGGACGTAGTCTAAACTGGGTGAACCACGTATATTTGTGTCTCTATGGTTTTATGCTTTTTCTGTGTTTATATTTATGCAATATTCTATGTGTTCCATTGCTCTGTAATACATAATTTTCTAACAACTGGTATCAGAGCCGAAGGTCTATTTGGTTGACAAACTTGTAGGGGAGAAGGGTTCCTGGTTCGAGTGGGAGCAATGGCGGAAGATGGTAAGTTTAGGGTCGAGAAATTTAACGGCCAAAACTTCTCGCTTTGGAAGATGCAGATGGAATATTATCTGTATCAGAAAGATTTGTACCTACCATTGGGCGGAAAAACAAAGATGCCGATGGGTATGAAATATGAAGAATGGAACCTTATTGATAGAAAGTCACTCAAAACAATACGGTTGTGCTTCGCAGTGTCGGTTGCCTTCAACATTTCGAAGGAAACAACGACAGAGGGTTTGATTAAGGTGTTGGAGAAACTATATGAAAAACCATTGGCCTTAAACAAGGTATTTCTTATGAAATGGTTATTTAATATGAAGATGTTGGAAGGTGGATCTGTTGCAGACCATTTAAATGATTTTAATACTGTTACAAGTCAATTAAGTTCTGTAGGGGTAAAATTTGATGACAAAGTTAGAGCTCTGTTGTTCTTGTGCTCATTTCCAGAAAGTTGGAATGGTTTAGTAATGGTCATTAGTAACTTTGTTTCTAAATCTAGTACTTTAAAGTTTGATGATGTTGTCGGTGCTATCCTTAGAGAGGAAATGCAATGGAAAAGCTCCAGTGAGACATCAGGTAATGCTTTAAGTGCAAAGTCTAGGGGAAGAAAAATGGAAAAAGGAAAGAGCTTAGGATATCATAGTAAATCAAGGAAAGGCATATCCAAGTCTAGATTGGGGATAGTGTGCTGGAAATGCGGAAAGAAAGGACACCTAAAGAGAGACTGTAGATCTCGGAAGGGAAAAGAAGGAGATGCACAGAAAGAAAACAATCATGAAGCAAATGTGACAGGTGAGGTGTTACAATATGCTTTGATTCTTTCTTTCGAAAATATTACTAATTCCTGGGTGGTGGATTCAGGGGCCTCATTCCATGCCACACCTGATAAGGAATATTTTCATGACTATGTTCAAGGAGATTTTGGACAAATCCGTTTGAGTGATGATAAACCCTATAAAATTGTTGGAATGAGTAAGGTTCTTGTAAAACAACAGAATGAAAACCAATGGCTACTAAAGAAGGTAAGGCATGTTCCAGATCTGAAGAAAAATATGATTTCAACAAGGAAGTTAGGTGGTGAAGGTTGTGTGACAATTTTCATAGATAAAGCTTGGAAGGTCACCAAACGAGCCCTTGTAATAGAAAAAGGTGAAAATGTTGGTACATTGTATTTATGCAATGGTATTTCTAACTCTGTTAATGCTTTAACTTCTAAAGGAGCAAATGCAACATTATGGCATGATAGGCTCGAACACATGAGTGAGAAGGGGATGAAGATTATTCACTCAAGGAATTTGTTGCCGGGTTTGAAGAATGTTGATTTGGACTTCTGTGAGAATTGCATTTATGGAAAACAGAAGACAGTTAGATTTCTTAGAGTTGGGAAAGAAAAGAAGAGCAAAAAATTAGAGCTTGTGCATACAGATGTATGGGGACCTGCTCAGGTATCATCTCTCGGTGGCTCTCGTTATGATGTTACTTTTATTGATGAATCAACTAGAAAAACTTGGATTTATTGTATTAAGAATAAATCTGATGTATTTGATACTTTCAAGAAATGGAAAGATTTGGTTGAGATTGGGACATGAAATAAATTGAAGTGTCTCAGATCAGACAATGGAGGTGAATATTGCAGCAAAGAGTTTGATAGGTACTGTTCAGAGCATGGAATTTGCAGAGAGAAGACAGTTCCAAGAACACCACAAGAAAATGGTGTGTCAGAAGGATGAAAAAAATAATCATGGAGCGTGCAAGGTGCATGAGATTGCATGCAGGATTGCCTTTACAATTTTGGGTAGATGTTGTAGATATTGTAGATATTGTTGTTTATCTAATAAATAGAGGGCCTTCAAGTTCCTTGGATGGTGGTGTTCCAGAGGAAGCATGGACAGGTAAAAAGGTAAACTACTATTTTTTAAAGCCTTTTGGTTGTGAGGCCTTTGTTCATATTTATAAAAAAAATAGAACAAAGCTTGAGGCAAAATCAAAGAAATGTACCTTTATTGGATATGGTGTTAATGATTTTGATTATCGCTTATATGATTATGAAAATCACAAAATCATGAGGAGCAGAGATGTAATATTCAATGAAAAGGTCTTGTATAAGAATCAGTTGCAGGAAAAGAAATAGGAAAAAGAAAATAAGGAATACATAGTTCTTGATGAGATCACTGAGAAAGTAAAGGTGCCTGAATATAATAATAATCAACAACCACAACAACAACAACCACCACAACAGAAACAGGTAACCCAAACACCTGAAAGTGGTGTTAGAAGATCTACCAGGATAAGTATACCCCCTAGACGATACTCTCCTTCATTATATTATTTATTGTTGACTGATTCTGGTGAACCT
>APFE031037694.1:46066-78376 GCA_000404065.3 Pinus taeda
CATTGAATGTTTTTACAGGTTCCAACCGGGCTCTCCACAAGATGATCCTCGAAATGATAAAATACTTCACTCTTCCTGAATGATAAACGAAATCCTCATCTACTACAGACTTCGCACTTTAGGGGGAAATCTGTTACACAAAAATATCGTCACCATAACTATTTGTAGTCAGTATGGGTCTATCATCACTTATACTGTCCTCCTAAGCAAGTCTCAGACCTCAGCCCTTCTTGTCAAGCTTTGAAAATGAGAGAAAGACATTAAAAATCAATAAAGCTTTGGTTTTGCATTTTCTCTCACTTTTACCTGCGGGCCCGCACCCTTTGTTCATGTTACCTGCATATATGCACGCTCTGTCTGTAAAGGGGTGGGTGCGTACCCCTGTGAAAGTCAAAAAGGCGCAAGTTTATTCTAAAAAACTTACTTTGGGTTAATTCTAGATGATTCTAGAAGGAATTTTGACGTGGATTGTTCGCTCCAAGATGGTTCATGCATCCCAAAAGCGAAGGAACTAATCCCTTGATAAGAGGAGCTATCCCTTTGAAGGAGGGCTTTATCCCTTTGAAGGAGGACCTAGTAACTTCCCTCCATTGCACTATAAATTAAGGCATTGGGTTAGTTGCTGGGTAAGTTAGAAGCTAACATTTTTTAGGGTAAATGCTGATGGAATTGGGACTTCCTAGTTAAGCTTAAGAGGAGAGATCACATACCTTTTGGCTTCATTGAGATCAAAGTACGAATTCTAACGTGCGATTGAATGTGTCGAAGTGAAACATGCTAGAAAGCCACCTGATTACTAGCTAATGATGTGTTCTGTTAACATGCACAAGAGAAATCACTAGTAATTGTTATAGCACCATTTATCAACCTTGGTATTTGTGATGCTTGGTTTATGGCCTATGGCAACCCCACCTTCTAGACTTGGTCCAAATATATTAAAAACAATGTTTAATTCCTTTTACGCTACTTCTCCCTAAGATAAATGCATGTAAACGCGGGTTAATAAATACCCAACCTGCGTATATGTGTTAAAACACTTAAAAAAAATAAATTCCCTTAATTATGGGCAGAGTTCAAGGGTTTTACCTGTTGATTACCCCCTATTTCCCGTGGCCCAACTATTTCCCAACTAAAAAAATAATTGGGAGAAGTATAAATAGACTTCTATGGGAAGGCCTAAAGAAGGAAAGAGATAGAGTTATTATACTTAGATTATCCATCATTGAGTTGGATGAATCCCTATGCCTCATGCACTTCCCCAAGCTTTAGGAAAACCTTGTTTCCTTGATTATAGATATTCTCCCTCTTGCTTGAGATATCATGGCGTTGGTTATGGAAGAATATTGTTGAAGGTTGGGATAGGATGAATCCAGAGGATGGTTCCGCTTGGAGCCGGAAGAAGAAGACTCAGGTGAATTCTCTCCATGTTATTTATATCTTACAACAATAAAAGAAATGTTGTCTTGTTTCCAAAATTAACTTTGTTTATGCATCAAATTATGTTGTAATTCATATATGAATGTTGTTTTGATGTATTACCAATCATTTTCTTATATGATATAAAGTCAAATTTCATGAATATGCTTTACTTATATACTATTATGTATGTGCCAATTGAATGATTTTCAGGTTTGAAGAACATCAAGAGTTGCAGAGGGTTTGAACCCTATGGGACCTACACGAACGAAGGAAATCTAGGTATGGTCACTCTTACGTAGTTTGTTTATATAAGCATTTTTCTTGAGTTGTATGAGTGTTTCTTGTTGTAGTTTGCTTCTACTCTATTGGGGTTCTAACCCAAAGCCCTAGGGTACTTATTCCCATAACAGAATTGGTGACTCCACTAGGGATAACAATCTTGTTATTTGTATTTTGGGTTGTTCAGTGTCAATCAGGGCTCAGTCTTTGGTTTTCTTGTTTTTACAATCTTATTTAGTATACTAGAGTCTCAGACCTTAAGTATGATCTTTTTGATCTGCCTTTGTTTTTTACTTTTCTTGCAAAGCTTTGTATATGCCTTTTAGTCTATTTACAGTAGCATACACACACTTGTTTTTGTGAAGTGAACTCGCGTATACGCAAATTTCCTATATCATAAGCGCGTGTACACACCTCTGTGCTTGAACATAGTTGTGTATATCAATTTTTGCATTATTTTTTCAAATCTCTCTGCCCAGAAAAATTTGATGTCTGGTCTGTTTAGTCTCTGAGTGGTCAATTTCTGTCTGAATAATTTCATTATTCTGCAAGCTTACTGTTTCAAATTCTCTTCCTCATTGAAAATATTTGTCCTCGGTTTTCTTTTTTAGAAAGTTTGTAATTGGTGTTTTGGCACACAAGACTTCGTTCAGAAGTTCTTGATTGTTCTGGTCCTCCAAAATAGGTGATTTTTTTCATTCTCAGTGTCAAGCTCAGTTTTTGATCTACTTGCTTTGCTTTCAGTCATTTTGTAGCCTTATGGATTTTCTTTCTTTTTGAAATTCTTTTTTGATGAATTTGAAAGTATTTATTACCTAGCTTCTTGGTCAGTTTGTCAAGCTATTTTCTATTGTTTGGGTCGTTTAGTACAAGTTGAAGCCTTTCTGCCCAAGTTTTCATTCATTTTCGAGTTTGTAACTTTCAAGGACTCCTTGTGCTCTTTTTTCGATCTTTGAGTTTAGGTAGCATTTTGAGTGATTTCAAAAATTTGTTTTGGTTGTTTCTCTAAAAAAAAAAGATCTCAAAAAATATTGTTTTTGTTTTCTTTTGCCAAGTTTGATTTTGGTTTCTTTTTGTTTTTGAAAGTGAATTGATATCTTTTGCAACTTGTCCTTCTTGTTTGGGGAGAATTTTGTGTTCAAAATTTTTGTCCTCTTCAATACTTAAGTTGGCTCATTGATAGTTATAAACAATTGCTTTCGTTTTTTTAAGAGTGATTTAGGATCTTGCATGTTCATTATACCTTGCATTAGGGTAGTTTGCATTGTTAGAGCATTCGTAGTCTTTTTAGTTTTTGCGTGTGTGAAGTGTGTTTCAAGAAAAGAAAAGAAAAAGTATTTTTATTTATAGAAGTTTCGTAGAAGCCATGTAGAGATCTATTTTCATCGAAGAACAAATGATTGCATTCATGTAGTTAGTTTTTCATTGATTTATTTTGTGTCATACAAACACCATTGGTGTCACTTCCATCTATACCCTTGACTTAAAAGAACAACCATTAAAATCAAATGCTTAATTAAAATAGACTAGAACTTTTTTATTGTTATCAGAATACACCAACAAGTTTAGGTTTATTAGGGCCTTGGATTAGGCGAGAGGAGAGTTAACTCTCCAAGTCCGCTCTAAATTACAAAACATAGAAGTTTGATTAATGAGAGAAATCCAATAGTGTTACGGAGACCGGGAAAGCTCCATGACTGGGAGTGAAGCACTAGGGTTAGTGAAGATAAGGACGAGAGATACCCCCTCTCTTACTTGACGGATCCTAACTCACCTCTGTTCTGCCCGGCTTCTGAAAGGACTTGGTGACTATAGTTGCCTATCCTAGGAACCACACAGGTGGCTACGAAGGGGAATATTGTGGCACCTGAGGTTGATGTTGTATCACATTCAGCAGTACTTCTGGAGGGCACTCTTGCGAAGCTTGGGGGCTTGCACCCGGAAAGCCTGTTGTATGGAGGTCAGCGTAACTACCTCTGATACCTTAGGTAGTAGGCTTGGGACGTAACTACCCCAGTCTATTTTCGGAAGGCCCTTTTTATTAACATTCTTGTATTTTGGTGTCCAGTCCTAATCACCCTGAGTGGAAATACTTGAGATTTGTTTGATTGTTGATATCTTTAGGGACGTTTTAGTGACTGTTCTTTGCTCCTAGTTGGCCTAGCTTTATAGTTTTTTTATTCTTTAAGTAGATATTTTAAATAATTCAAAGTGGCTAATCAACCATCTTGACAGTCCAGGAGACTTCGTGGGCTATCACCTACGAGTCTAGAGCCTTCTCCTAGAAGGTGTAGGAGTGATTTTGCCTGTGGTTTTCAACCAGTGGCAGTAGGCGCATCGGAAATTGACCCTCCGCTTGGGGGAATTAGTTCACAAGATATACCCGGTACTAGTGTAGAGTTAGAGAGGAACACACCAGTTCTTTTTTTAGTACTCTTCCAGTCGGAAGATAGTATCGAAGTAGAAGATCTTTCAGAGTCGGTTGCAGCTCCGAATTCTCCTCTCCCTCCTGACCATCCAAACATTTTGTTATACGTTGGAACTATGACTCATAGGCCTATGAGCCCAGGTTTACATACATCTATTCCTTCGATGACCACTATTGGAAGCATGGCATCTACGACGAGTGTTGCAAGCATGCAAACTCCCATATCCGTACAAGGGGGAGGAACTATTTCCATCCCTTCTAGTACTCCTAGCATGACTATATTTGGGTCTACTTCCATTCCATCAACGAGTGGAAGTTCTCAAGCTACTGCATCCAGTTTTTTATTTTTCCCTTTTGGAATGTCATCTCAAGGTATTCCTTCAGTTCCTTCGAACATACCATCGACCGCCTCTACATCCATGATGAGTGGATCGAATTATTTTCAGGGTTTCCCATTTGGAAGTGGTCATATACCACATTCCAATCTGACAATAGGGTCAATTCCTTTTCCTTTTACAAGTCAAGGTAGTAACCCCTTCTAGAGTTGGACAAACCCTACGGTTAGTATAGGAGCTGGGAATCAATTTTTCGACCAACAAGGGAATGTGTCATATTCTTTAGTTAATTCGTTTCAAAGTTTTCCACCCTTTACTAATGCATGGAACACTTATTGGGGGCTGTCGGCTCCTTTCAATACTTTGTTAGGGGGTAACTTCACTGGTTATGAAGGATTTTTGGCAGGATTTGGTCAAACTCCGAATTTTGCTGGACCACAGGGATCACCTTTTGGTTCAGTAGGCTCTATGAGTTAATTTTGGGCAACTTGGTGCCTTTCAAAATCCAGGTCATTCTTTTCAGACCTTTGGGAACCCCGCCAGCTCTAGATGGAATTCCCAAGGTCCCCACAACTTCCTTTTCTGGCCATGCTTAATTTTCAAGACTTAACTAAATTGACGAATGATCCAATTAGGTACAATCTAGCTTGGCCTCCAGTCCCAACTAAACTTCTCTCAGATATTCCAAAGTTCGAAGGGAAGAGTTATGAAGACCCGAGAGACCATATGACCACGTTTCACTTATGGTGCTCATCCAACTCCCTAATAGATGATTCAATTAGGTTGAGGTTATTTCAGTGCACCCTAACCAGAAATGTGGCCAAATGGTATATAGAGTTTCCAGGGGGCACCTATACTTCTTTCGCTAATTTGGCTAATATCTTATTGAACCATTTTCAGTTGCTTGTCCACTATGAAGCCGAAACTGAACTTCTGGCTAACTTTCAGCAAGACACCGCAACTCACATTTCAGATCACATCTAGGAATAGAAAAGGATAAAAAGGCTCATCAAAGCTAAAATTCCACCAGAGTTCCTTCTCGAATGGTTTCTCAAATCATTACAACTAAGATCTCAAAGGATGTTTCTCTTTCTAGTATTTATTCGGAAGAGCAGACTATTTTTCAAGCCCAGCAATTAGAACTAATATATTCTCAGTCTGGGACTCTTCACAAAATCCTACCTGATGCTCCTAGATCTAAGGTCAATTTAGCCAAACCGAAGCCAGACCCTCATGCCAATGGTATAGTTGGATCAATTGACGTGAATATGGTGAACCTTTTGAATCAATTGCATTAGTTGTATCTACAAACTGCTTCTTCTAACCAAGCAACACTGTCTACACCTACACCTTCCCAACCTACCTCTATAAACGTCATTCAGGCCTCTAACCCCAAAGGAAATCAACAATCTGATGGGAAGAGGAAGGGATGTGGTAAGAAGAACCAGGAAGGGAAAGGCAATGCAAACAAACCTGGCAACGGTTCCGGTGAGGGTAGAAAAGAGTCCAAGAAAAAGGTTAAGTTTCCATGCAAGTTATGCAATGGAGATCATTTGACTCGCCTCTGCCCTAAGATATAAGATGCTCGACGCTTCTTAGTCCAACAAGGGTCCTCTAGCTCCCAAGCTATTTTGACTAACCCTTTTCCCCAAGGGAAACAATTACTTGCTGGCGTGAATTCGAATGTTGGTACCTCTGCAAGGGGCAACTAGGAAGGGGAAAATTCCTCAAATGTTTATATGATGAACTCTCATGTTGATGTTGCTACGCGAGCACGTGATTACGGTGAAACGGAAACATCTAAGGCTAGATCTGTTCCCGAAACCACATACCCACTTCTTATTGAGCGACCCTCGGTTGAATCTATACCTCGGATACCGAAAGGTTCCACAAAGCGCTCGACTATTAACCCTAATGCTAGGACAACCCAGAACTACTTGATTGTAGAATATCTGGCTCAAAGTCCTTGCGCTATGTCTACTTTTGAGGTACTCCAGTCGTGTCGTGCTCAGAGAAGTGCTTTGCTTTCGGCAATTGGTGCAGTAGATCCAAAGAATTCTTTAGTGCTCACTTTTGATATGATGAATGTCAAAAAGAGACTTCCTCACCATATGGCTTTCCAGATAAAGTCCACTTACTGAAAAACCAATATTTTTTGGATGGTTATAGATGAGGCAGCTTCCACATGTGTAATGTCTATGTCATGTTGGAAGGCCATTGGATCACCTTCGGCTATTCCTTCACCGACTCTCTTGACAGCATTTGATGAACATTCTCATAGGCCACACAAGATTATCTTGGCCTTTCCTATATGTTTTGGGGAAAAGGTCGTAAACATTGTGGTGGAAATTGTTGATGCCAACCTAGATTATAACCTTATCTTAGGTAGGAATTGGATTTACGATATGGATTCCATAGTTTCATCTTTATTCCGCATCCTTTGTTTTCCTCATGAGGGGAGGACTGTTAAAATTGATCAGTTAGATTATTCTCCAGGTGACTCCCACGCTACTTCAGTTTCTACTGTTCCATTTGTGGATAATCCCCATCAAGCTATTGAGAATTTAGGAGTTGGGATGTACTCTTCGTTAATGGGTATATTTGACCTTCCTGCTCCTACATCTAGAATCAATGCAATTTCATCCTCTAGGGGACCTTCAAGGAAAGAGTTCTTTCAAACTCATTATTTTTCGAACCCTTGGACCTTACCTTCATTTACCACCACATTATATGGAGGGCAGGTTGGTGGAATGGAATTTCCCATGTTTGTAGCAGAACTTAGCTATTAATCTATCGTTAACTCTACAGAAAACCATCCCACTCCTTTTTCACAAGAGTTGTTAGATGGCGATGTGGCCCCAGCATGGACCCTCAACTCTACCTCAGCTTTGGAATGCTTGGATACAATTTTACCATCTGAAGAAGCAATTTTGGAGGCAATGATGGGTGTGGATCGACCATGGGAATATTTACATCATTGTTCATATTTTCTTCCTCCATTGAATCTAGGTTCTCCAATCTACTTACTGGTGATATTTATACAGTTTCAAACCCTTTGGCTCCAACACAATTATATGTCGAAGGTAATATGTCGGTTATCTCATGAACTGTACCTATAAACTATTAGCACCTAAATCCGCCTTAGGCTAAAGGAAGGCAAAATTCAGGGTAACCACAAACCACGCTCAGCCTGGTAGCTAGCCCTACCAGAACAGGAGAGGGCTCTCTCCGAGTCATGCTCAGTGAATACTTAAACAAAATGGTCTGAGATGACTTGCTGTGAAATATTAATCTTAGGCTAGTAAGTGAATATGGATACAAGAAGCGATTTTTATGAATGACTATGTTTCTGGGATGGTATGGGACTAACGGACAGCAATGAGAAGAGGATGAAATACAAAGGCACAGATTACTTCATGAGGCAAGATAGGCGGAAAGCCTAGCAATTTAGTTTGAAATAGCGCGGAATGGAGAGATTTCTTATGAGGGTGAAAAGGGCATACATACATGAATCCTTTTCAACAGAAGAAAGAACACTGAACATGAAATTTTCCCAAAGGCAGAGCAATAAAATTGAATTCTACCTTATCTAACTTAGAAAATTTCACTGGAAATGAATATGAAATGAACTATGAAACATAACGAAATACATATGAAACATAAGAGACACATTTGCTATGCTAACAACCACATGAATCTCATGAAACAGAGCCGCTGCCTTTCATTAATCCTCTGTCAAAATATACAATGAAGAAACAGAGTTTTCTTTCCCACAGTCTCCCAGAAGTTACAAGCCAACCAACCCTTTGCAAATAGTTTGCATACAATATATAGAATGTGCCATGAAGAGATAGAACGCCCAAGGGTTGGGGAGTTACTCGAATCATTACAAAATGGAGGTGGAAAGCCAACCATTAGCTACAAGTGCAGCGTTACAAACATGACAAATGGCTTGGGTGACTGTTTGCCTTCCTTTTCCACTTGGATAGAGGCCAATCTGGAGTGAAAATACTTTAAATTCCACCTTAGGTGCCGAAAAATTAAGTGTAGATGAGCGGG
Source organism: Pinus taeda (assembly GCA_000404065.3). Classification (NCBI taxonomy): domain Eukaryota; kingdom Viridiplantae; phylum Streptophyta; class Pinopsida; order Pinales; family Pinaceae; genus Pinus; species Pinus taeda. The sequence goes on from APFE031037694.1 coordinate 54,587, forward strand.
CCCACTTGTGAAAAGTCGCGAATCAAAATTTCGCGAAACAAAGGTAAATTGGGCCTTTTTCCCTGTATGCGTCGCACCACTTTCTATATGTGTCGTGCCACGTTGGAGACTATTTTGAGGCACTTTCAGGAGTTAAAAATGTGCCCAAGTTTCTTGTTGGAAAGCCTATCCTATCTACTTTCCAAACCAAGTGGAATTTCTGAATTTGGTGCTCATTTGCCCCTCCAAATCTTCATTCTCCCAAGCCTGCTTCCTGTGTGTCAAAATAGGGGCACAGAGGCCATTGTTTGGGTGTTTTTGACCTCCTGGAGACTCAAATCATGCCCAAATTTCTTGTCCAAGCACCAGTAGTCATGATTTTGCATGCTAAATCCAAAAATGCAAGCCATTTGTCATTTGGATCTCCATTTGACCAAAAATTTACCATGTGACCAAAATTGCCCCAAATTTCTTGAAATTTGGGTTGGAGGTTCTCTAAGAGGCACTATGCTGGGCCACAGAAGCTTCAACCAAGATTCGAAGTCGATATTTCTCTTTGTCTCTTTTGCCTCTTTTGTTGCTTTTCTCAATTTTGCCTTCAAGCTCCTTATCCGAGCCTTTGCACTCATGTTCCATGCCCTTTAATGATAAACCATCCTCCTCAATATGGTTTTGTCTCTGTCGGCCTTCTCCAGCATCTCTCCAGGTGTATGTTGATCTGCTCTAGCCAGGACTCACGATCATTGTTGATCTCTTGCTCCAAGGTAGTGAGCTCAATCCTCCTTTGTTGGGCAGCTTGTCGATTCTCACGAATGTTTTGCAGCTCCATGATCTCATGATGGTCCTCAAGTTGTTTGTTCGTCTGCTCCAAATACTTGATGATCCATTTGGCTCTCTCCACATTGAGTGACAAGTCTTGGATCTCCGTGTTCTGCTCCTGAATAGTCATCCTAAGTCAGGCACTCTCCATATTTGCATCATCATCCTGAATGAGGATGAAATCGGCCTCCTGTTCACCTCATGGCCCCTCATCATGCATGGGCCTCTTTCCCTTGTCCTGTACTTGTGTAGTTGATGCCGGAAGCGAGGCCCCTTCCAACCCGGGTGGAGATAACACTCGCTTTTCTGCTGCAAACAAGTGCCTACTACCTTTCTGATATGTCGCGAATACTGGCGCTCATATTGATGAGAAGGACCACCTATCTCATGCTCTGGCTCTGATAGTACCTGTGAAGTGCTGAAGAGGTCATGGGAGATGAAGTCCTCCCAAGCAATGCCCTACAATCCCAACTGATGATCTACCAAAATCCAGATAAGAGAAAAGTGATAAACACTGTTAAGCTGCTACTGAGGGGTATTATGCTGCATGAAGGTTTTCATCCTCTCTATGTTCCTGCAAATGAAAAATGGGAGGTTCATCATCCTCACCCTCGTAAAGTGCATGAGCAACCTGATGTGATAGGCATATAGTCGAGAGAACCTCCCCTCACAGCTGAAGTACTTCATGATCAATTTCATGAGTGGAGCATACTCATCTTTCAAATATCTGAATGAGAAGACTCTTGTGAGCTGACTCAAGAATTTGGCCTTAATGTAAGGCTCATAGTGTTGTCTATCCACCTTCTTCTTCTTATGCCACTGTTCTCCAACATTTGGTATGCCTGTTGCCACTGAGAGAGTTTCGGGTGTCAATGTGAAGGTGACCCCGGCCAAGATAGAATAAACTCCATGTAGGTGAAGCACAAAAAGACGGTCCAACTCATGATGAACTCTCACATTAGCCACCCTTTGACAAAATTCAAAACATGCTAGGTGCTGGAAACATGACATGGCAAGAGGGCATGCTTGTAATTCAGTGAGGGTAGTCGGCTCATCCCTAACATGTTTTCCACTCTTGTGATGTCTCCTGGGAGCCTGCTCTTCCGAGGATGAATCACTTTGTGTCTCCATCTCATACTCTGATGAATATTGTGATGCCATGACTATTGTGTATATTGTACTTAGGCTGCCCTTTGATGATGGTGGGAAGTTGGGTTCTTTTGTGATATATGTCACCAAGGGGAACAATGAAACATAAGGGAGTATTAGGAGGGATTAATATGATGGGAATAGGGGTTATGGGGAGAAGTTTGTTTAGGGATATGTAGGGGGTTTGGGTATTTGATAGGGTAGGGTTTTGTGGTTTTGACAAGGTAGGGTTTTTGGGTTTTGACAAGGTAGGGTTTTGGGGTGTTATGTTGAAAAATAAGGGGAGGGGAAGGGAATAGGGTTTGGTAGTGTTTTAGGGTAGGGATAATAGGAAAAATGAGAAAGGGAGGATAGGGAAAAAGGGTAGGTGGGGGAACAATGGTGGGTGAAAATGGAACCTTGGCCTCAATACCACAATTATGCAACCCTAGCAACAATGGCCTTTGGTGTTTCTTGTGGTTGATTTTATGAGTTTTGTTGCATTCAAACATAGCCATAAACCACCATATCATTTATAAACTTTGATGAAAAAGTCATGTCATAGAGCTTACCTATCAATTTGATGGGCTTCACAAGAGATTTGAGGAAATTTAGCACAGTTTTGGCCCTTTGTGGGTGTGCGCTGCGCGAAAAACCCAATGCACCACGCCCGTTGAAAAAATGAACTGAGGGGTGGCTCTGTGTGCTTCGTGCCCTCTGTGTGCACCGCGCCCATGTGTATATGTGTCGCGCTCCTGGAAACTTCCTCCAACTCTCTCCAAACACGCACTTTGCCTCTCAAACACTTTGCAATTTCTCCCTATGCACTTGATTTGCACAATGCCTCTGATTTCAGTGGAAACTTGTATATAAAGACTTTAAAGTCATGGGTTAAATTTTTGCTTCTCCAAAAACCCATTTTTCTAATGTTATGTTTTGACACTTTTTCACTGACTTTAAAGCACACTGATTTTCACTTTCCCTTTGAAATTTTAGCTTAAATGGTGAAATTTTCGGCACTCTTTGCAAGGATTGCACGATAGGGCATTTGGCCACTGAAACCATGCCTGCACCTGAAGAAATCAACTAACGACTTTTTTAAAAATTTTATCGCAAATGACACTGTTTGACTTTTCTTCAAAACAGAGTTTTGAAGAACAGTCGAAGTCTATCATCATCACGATGAAACTCTCTGAATCATAGCTGTGTAAGGGCCTCACTCTGGCCTGCATGGCTTTTTTTGAAATGTTTAAAGACCAAATTGATTAATCCCTAGACCTAATGATCGAAAATGACTTTTTTCCATTGAAGGACTAGACCTTGATTATCATGTACTTTAGTGATCATTAACAAAAGACCTAAGCCAGCAGGAGCCAGACATGAGGGGAAATGACTAGCATGACCTTTTCCATTAGATTATGGCATGCCCCTAGCGGAATGCAACTGAGTGAATGGAGTGGGACTCCTAAAAATGAAATGCATAAAGAGTTTTGATCTCTGACGGAGGACTGACTAGACCGAATCTAACATAAACATCTCTAGGAATCCTAACATTATAGAAAATGTCTTCATCGGAGCCGATTGTTCCTCTGAAGAAATTCAAATTTACACTAAACTCTTTAAAGAGTTTCAAGATGTGTTCGCTTGGTCTTATGAGGAAATTCTTGGAATTGATCCATCTATAGTCCAGCATGAGATCAAGATGTATGAAAATTCCAAATCTATTCATCAGAAGCTTCGACCGGTCAATCCTCAGAAAGTGGGAGCTATTAAAGCCGAAGTTGAAAAGATTCTTAAGGTGGCTTTCATATACCTCGTTCCTCTAACTGAGTGGGTTTCCAATCCAGTCCCGGTAGATAAAAAGCAAGGAAAGATCCAAGTGTGTATCGAATTTAGGGATTTGAATAAATTTTGTCCAAAAGACAATTACCCCAAACCTTTTATTGATCAAATTGTTGATGAATGTGCGGGTAATGAAATTTTTTCGTTCATTGATGGATTCTCTGGTTACAATCCAATTACTATCCGTCTAGAGGACCAACACAAGACAACCTTTATTTGTCCCTGGATCACATTTGCATACAAGAAGATGCCTTTTGGTCTTAAAAATGTTGGAGCTGCTTTTCAGTGGGCCATGTCTTATGCTTTCAATGACATCAAACATGTTATCGAAGAATACTTGGATGACTTAGATGCTCATTCTCGAAAGAGAATTGATCATCCCAACCACCTTCGGTTAGTTTTTGAGAGATGTCATTTTTATAAAATCTAGTTGAATCGAATAAGTGTGTTTTTGCAGTCACATCTAGTTGGCTGTTAGGATTCATCGTATCGACTGAAGAGATTTGAGTTGATCCTTTCAAGGTTGAGGCAATAATTCAGTTGCTTCCCCCATCTTCCATTCGTCAACTCCAAAGTCTCCAAGGAAAGGAAAATTTCTTGAGAAGATTTATAGCAAATTACGCCGAGATTACCAAAGGATTTATGTGTTTGCTTAAGAAAGGAGTTCCATTTTTATGGGACAACTTCATGCAATGATATTTTGATGCTTTTAAACAGACATTAATCTATGCTCCATTGTTGAATCCACCAGATTATGGCAGAGATTTCCTTTTGTATCTCATTGCGGCAGAATCAACCATCGGTATAGTTCTGGTTCAGGAGGATGATACTATCAGTGAGAATGTAATCTACTACTTGGGTCAAGGCTTAGTAGGACTTGAGCTACACTATTCTCTTATTGAGAAATTGGCCTTGGCAGCTGTCCATGTTGTCCAGCAACTTCGTCATTACATTTTTCTCCACAAAACGTTCATCTTAGCGGCTATCAATCCTTTTCAGTTTGTCCTCAGTAGGCGAGTGATTGGGGGAAAATATAATCGATGGATTTTTATTTTGCAAGAATTCGATCACGAGTGTCAGCCAAATCTAAGAAGTCATTGGTTTTTGCTAAATTAATTTCAGAGCTGCCTTGTGAGGAAGCCATTGTTTATGAGGAAAAATTCCCCGACGAACATTTATTCCTCATTTCTTCATAAGATCCCTGGTACGGAGATATCATTATATATCTCCAGAATTCAAAGTTCCCACCCGCTTTCTCCAAAGATGAGCATCGAAAGTTACATCACCTTGCCAAAAACTATGTTATCATTGGTGATACATTATATCACAGAGGGGTTGACTCAATCTGTGTTGCTTAACTTTGGAAGAAGTAGAGTCTATACTTAATGATTGCCACAGTGGAGCTTGTGGCAGTCATCTATCAGGGCTTGCGACAGCCCATAAAATTTTGCATGCAGGCTACTTTTGACCTTCAATTTTCAAAGATTGTATTGAAGCGGCTAAATGTTGCCACCCTTTTCAAATCTATATTTGGAAAATGCGTGCACATCCAGCTCCACTTTTTCCTGTTATCACTTTTGGTCCATTTACGAAGTGGGGCATTGACTTCACTACTTGTAATTTTCCTCCGGTGGTGAATCACAAGTATATCATTGTGGCTGTAGACTACTTTACGAAGTGGGATGAGGCCATGCCTACTTACAAAAATGACAGTGAAATAGCAGCCTTGTTTCTCTTGAACCATGTTATTACACGATTTGGTATCCCAAGAGATATTATCACTAACCATGGCAGTCACTTCTAGAATCAACTAATGACCGAATTGGCTCATAAGTTGGGCTTCTGGTAGGAGCATTTGCCTCCATATTATCCTTAATCCAATGGAAAATCTGAAGCCATGAATAAGTCCCTTAATACTATCCTAGAAAGGACAATTGACAAAAATCGATCCAATTGGCACATCATGTTGTACCCAGCACTCTGGGCATATCGAACCTCGATGAAGACTGCCACCGGTTTTACTCCTTTTCAATTAGTTTACAGGCAGGAATCTATTTTTCCGATCGAATGTGAAATTTAATCCCTTAAGTTAGCTGTAGAACTTCTTCCAGAGATGTCTAGTCTCAAAGAACACCTCATTCATTTGGAACATTTCAATGAGTAGCGTCGAGATGTTGCCATAATAAATGAAGCCCATAAGAAGAGGGTTAAAACTCAGTATGATAAAGTTGTCTGTCCTTGGGTTTTTTCTAAAGGCGAACTTGTCTTAGTCTATGACCAAGACAAAGACGCCCTGGGGGCAGGCAAATTCAAGTCTATGTGGCATAGTCCCATTGTAGTCAATCAAGTTTTGGGAAATTGGGCCTATGAATTAATTGATTTTGAAGAGAAGAAGCTGGCGAAGCCTCGAAATGGGCTCTACCTTAAGAAGTATTTTGCTTAGGTTCCGGCTGGGCGATTGCTTGTTTGTATATATTGTATCTTTGTACACATTTATCTGGAATTTTGTGATATCGACATTTTTTGATCTGCTTTGGCAGGTGTTGATGGATGATTCAATATTTTTCGAATTCGCCGATGGTGCTAGTCAGCACACTCAGAATCTTGCTTCCACAGCTTAGGTGATTTATTATCCATCTGGCCAGTCGATGGTGTCAAGGGGAGTATGTGTTGGCCCTGCTTCGAATAACATTGCCTAATATACTGTCGTTATTAATTTACTATCCAAAGCAATTTCTTACGGGATTGATTCATTGATAGTTTATCTAGACTCACAGCTGGTGGTGTCACAATTAAATAACATTTATCGGGTTCATGATCCTTATTTATATCACCAATTTTTTAGAGTGAGAATGTTGCAACAATCATTTATTTATATTACATATGTTCACATTCCACGATATGAGAATTCATTAGCAAACTCTATTGCTAATCAAGCATTAGATTGGCACATTAATCATTCATCAACTTAAACAATATCAAAAAAATTGAATCTGTATATATATCATAAAATCGTTTGTATATAGATAAACTATTCAAAAAATAATATACAAAATTGGGATGAAATTCCCTCAAAATTTGGGTTCATGCCCATAATCATGTCCAATCATACATCGATCTGTCTATCGACCCAGATCAGGATGAGCGGCTAAAAAGTTAACTATTGCATTGGCTACACACCAAAGTATGCAGACCTAGTCCTGTGGTACCCCTACCATGTGGCGTTGCATCTCCTAAGGTAGATCCTCTATGGCTATCATAGGTACTTGGTGAGTCAGTCTCACCAAGTTTCTCTGAACTACATATAGGACTCTTTCTGTCTCAGCTGTTGCCTCTTCGGCACCTCTTCCACGACGCCTATGCCTCGAAAATCCATCTGGTCCCACTGGACCCACATCTAGAACATGGTCATTTTGTTAGTATTTTGTCTCATTAAAAATATTTATAAGTTCATGTCATATTTAAAAATCCAAAAAATATTAAAAATTTACAAAAACTTAAAATATTGTTACCTATGTCTCCCCATGCTGCATTTGGTGGCAACACCAAGTCTGGATCTCCTCAGAAATCCATACCAGCATACGGGTAGTCGTCGACTTCAACGATCTGTTGGCCCCACCAAGTGAAAAACTCATCATCAAAAGTCATCCTAGGCACATCCCCACCCCCAAGGCATTTCATCAAGTCAACCCATCTGCCCATCTGTGGATCTCGAGGGTTGATGATGGAGATAGATACTTTGGGACGTAGCCCAAGTACCTTCTCGAAGAAGAATGAGCATAATATAGTCCCATATCCAAAGTTCTTTATCTGTCCCTTCTGAATAGAGATCAATTGGCTCTTCATGTTGGTCAGAAGAGGTGTGCAACAGTAAAAAATTGTGGTAAGGCATTCCACTTCCAAGCTCATAGACACTCATGATGCCTGATGTAGTGAAGCTAATCCATTTACCCTTACAATGGTAAATAGAAGAATCCTTAGAGATAAACTTTCCACGTGTTTGATTTGAATCTGACTTCCAATCTTCTCTAGGTGTCCAGGACAGTATATATGTACATAGTCTTCTACTAAAAGACTACTTCTTGTCCTACCAGTCAAATGCATGACCAACCCTCTTTGGGAGAGACCTGTAATAAAGTAGATGTCTTCAACCTCAATCCGTAGAGGCATATGGTCTATCATGAAGGCATCATCCTTTGCACTCCAGTAGTGGATCAGTAGTTCAAGCAAGCGTGTGTTGGCTTTCATGTTTTCCATTTTGAAGAATTTCAATAAGCCACAGTTCTCAATGAATCCAGTGCATTTTGGTCATTCTTTACCTCATTGTCAATTGTGGTATGCTCTCTTTCTCTCCATGTGATGGTCATCCTACAAAAAAATTTAGTTTCAAGTTTTTGTGTTTAAACTTTAACATGCGTACACGCGGGTTCCCTTTACACATAGTCGCATGTAGGGCCGTCGTATACACGGGTTAATCACATCCAACCCACGTGTATGCAGAGTTGGATTTTGGGGCATAAATTCCCACGGTCAAAACATTAAGAAAACTTATAAAAACTATCACAAAACATTCCAAGCATGATTTGAGGGTTACCTGATAACTTTGGTGCAATTTGAATGGTCCAATTTTTCAAAGGAAAGCTTGCTCCTTTTTGATCCAAAACTCTTTGCTCCAAACAAACGTGAAAAAACTGTGAGCCCAAAAGTCATTATATAACTTTGAAATTGCAAAATATTTTTTCAAAAATTGAATTTTGTCTAATGGATTTTTTTACCTATGGGCTTGGATTTTGGAGAGTGGGTTGTTTTTTCAAGATATTTTGGAGACTTCTTCGAGATGTTATTTCGGTCCTATGACTGTTGACCCGTCATGGCAGGTATCGTTCACTCACTGGCATATAGGTTAGGGAAAACCATTTTTCCATTGCATCTTGCATACTAGCCTCCGTTCAACGATACATTAGCCATAGGGTCAACCCCATCATATCTTGGTTAGAAAACCATTTTCACTCGCCGATTTTTAAATCATGATATGATGGTAGAGCCATCCTTTACATAAGCATCTTAGTTTGAACCTCATTGAAATTGATTGCCCATGTTGCTATACTAATTAGGCTCGGGCGTCCTCTTTAGTTCTGCCATGAATTATGTGTTGAAGACACATTCTCCTTTCTTCTGCACTGATTTATGACCTTATACCCTAGAGGCTCCTTTGTGTTGATTTGTACTGCTGCATTGCATTTTGACTATTTGTACTTTTTGGTCTTGAGCCAACTTCACTTGGACTCGTGTTTAAGCCACTTATTTTACCATGTCTTCTGCAAAATCAACCATGCAATCACTTAGCTTTTGCAACTTGACGCATCCTTTTACCCATGGAAAGAACATCCCTTTGAGTGTCCTTGACCAGTTTCGCCTCCCTATATTGAGCATAGGAATGTTCCCATCCCAAGAACTAGATCATCTATTTCTCTGACACTCATTCTTTCCATTGTACCATGGCATTCTTTTATTCTTTTTCCGGCTTAAAGAAAAAGAAAAATATATATATATATTCCAAAAAGAGTGGGAACAGGACAACATTTCCATATTTTGTTGGCAGCTAGAGTCAGTCGTGCCGCCCTTGAACAAAGCACTCAAAATAAAGTCTCTCCTCCATTTTGGGCGGGATTTAGTTTGACTTAGGTACGCCTTATCCTGGTTATGGAGTCAATACTCCTCTGATTGGTTACCACTTCCAATCATATGGATATTTTTCTCATGCCTCCTACATGACGAACTTATACAGAGTTATTATGTGCTTCCATATAGTCATCATTGTGTCGTGCTTTTGTTCAAGGGAAGTAATCTTGAGTTAGCCTCTCTGCGGTGTCTCCTGACCTATTTTTCAGTCGGCCATCCTTGGTTGTCAGTGTCATGTTTGTCATCACATCAGTTATATTGGTCCTTTGCTCATGCCGGTTTGAAAAGGCCTCCATTGACTTCTTACTGGCGGGTCTTGTCCTTATCGACAACGACATATTGCTTTGAGGGAAAGCCTAGAGCCACACCCTAGCCCTATTTTCATTATTGATAGGCCACCTTGTGCTCAGCATCGATCAGTATCATGCGTCTTTGACTGAGTTGTTTCCCTTGTGTTCGACATCAGCTTTCATTATCACACATTGGTATTCATGTAGTGCCTTGGTTTCCATTTGAACCTATTGGTGGATTCCTCGCCTCTGTGTCAACTTTCATTATTGGTTGGTTCATAGGGTTTCTATCATGCGCTAGCTACAACTTATGTACACCGAAAACGTGCTTCGGTTGGGATACTACATCTTTTTCGTCTGATTCCTTCCACATTATTGGCCTATGGGTTACACTCGCACTAGATTGATGAAGGATGCCTTAATGCCTTCCTTCTAGCGGATTTTTTCCTATCGACTACAACTCATTTGCTCTGGGATAAAGATCTAGAGTCCATTTGGCAGTACCTTGGGGTTTGCAGTCATTAGTGGCATATTCCTTCACTATCGACAGTGGTAAGCCATCATTGTCCCCTGATTGATATATTCTTCCAAGTGTTCGACTTCAGCTCATTTATTCGCACTTGTTAGATTGTAACCTTGGCTCTCATTTTCATTATCGGTGAGTTGTCTCGCATTTGTTAATGGTATACATCAATGACTAGTTATCAGATGATTTTTCACGTGGTCGACCTCAGATCATTTATTTCCATTATGTAGAAATGTACCACAGTGATCGGTGAAGACCTCGGGTTGCATCAACATGTTTTGGTTCACTTTTCAATTGCTCTTGTCGCTTTTAGTTGATATCATCCATCTTAGATGTTGCAGTTCTCCACATCAACATCTTATATGCTGACATCCAAGTTGCGATGTAATATCATTTCATTCCATCATGTTCATTTGGTAATATTGGGATCAATTTTTGAGATTAGTGATGAGCTTCATCCTTCAGCGTCATTGATCGTCTTCTTATATGTGATATTCTGACATGTACCTTTTTTATCACAATCAGATGATCCATTATGTACTTTCAGTTCTTTATAGTTGTATACATATTGGATTCGTGTGTACTTGATATGCAGACATGCTTTACTTTCTCTGAGCATGGTTATGCCCGCCTCAGCCATCATTTTCTTTTTGATCTCTTTTGACGGCTTGGCAGGCTGAATTCTAGTGAATTCCTTCTCAGTTTCGACAAGATTCTTTCCATACACTTAATACATTTCAGCCATCATGTACCCCTTCTAACCTCATATATTAGGGGGCATCTGTTATAGCACCATTTATCACCCTTGGTATTTGTGATGCTTGGTTTATGGCCTAGGGTAACCCCTCCTTCCAGACTTGGTCCAAATATATTAAAAACAATGTTTTATTCCATGTATGCTACTTTTCCCTAAGATAAAAGTGTGTACATGCAGGATAGTCAATACCCAACCCGCGTATATGTGTTAAAACACTTTAAAAAAATAAATTTCCTTAATTATGGACAGAGTTCATGGGTTTTACCTGTTGATTACCTCCTATTTCCCATGGCCCAACTGTTTTCCAACTAAAAAACTAATTGAGAGAAGAAGTATAAATAGACTTCTATGGGAAGGCCTAAAGAAGGAAAGAGATATAGTTATTATACTGAGATTATCCCTGACTGAGTCTAATGAATCCCTGTGCCTCACGCACTTCCCCAAGCTTCAGGAAACCCTTGTTTCCTTGATTATAGATATTCTCCCTCTTTCTTGAGATACCATGGTGTTGGTTATGGAAGAAGATTGTTGAAGGTTGGGATAGGATGAATCTGGAGGACGGTTCTGCTTGGAGTCAAAAGAAGAAGACTCAGGTGAATTCTCTCCATGTTATTTATATCTTACTACAATAAAAGAAATGTTGTCTTCTTTCTGAAATTAACTTTTTTTATGCATCAAATTATGTTGTAATTCATATATGAATGTTGTTTTAAAGTACGATCAATCATTTGCTTATATGATATAAAGTCAAATTTCGTGAATATGCTTTACTTCTATACTGCTATGTATGTGCCAATTGAATGATTTTCAGGTCTGAAGAACATCGAGAGTTGCAGAGGGTCTAAACCCTGCAGGACCTACTCAGACAAAGGAAATCTGGGTACAGTCGCTCTTACATAGTTTTTCATATAAGCAGTTTGCTTGAGTTGTATTAGTGTTTCTTGTTGTAGTTTGCTTCTGCTCTGACCCCAAGCCCTAGGGTACTTATTCCCGTAATAGTAATGACAATGGTTCTCAAGGTACTATAGTACAATCTGTGAATGTGAAAATGAAGCTAAATTCGAACACTTGTGGAATCATCTGATCGAAGGCCAATGTGTTGTAGGATGTGTAGAACTTTCCATTAAGGCATGCAAGCTCTAAGGTAATGAAAGGGAGTCTCTAAGTCATAATCTTTGATAATGAGTTGAAGTCGACAAGAAATGACCCGTCGAAGGAGGGCCATGATGATTCCCCCCATCATCGACACAAAAAGAGGAATAATGTGGAATGAAATGAGTAGGACCCAAGATTGTAGAAAAGAGTTAGACAATGTAAAGGTAATATATTGCAAATAGTACTTCTCTTGAACATCGAAAACACGACTCCGAAGTGTGGTAGCATTTGACTCAACATAAGACCAAAGTTCATGATGATGAAATGGAATAGGCATATTAAAGGAAAAATGGATCACGCAAACCCGGAAGGACAAGTGACTAAGTGAGGATATCCCAAACCCAACATGAGAAACAGATGAGTATCATGTTCAAGAGAGACATGTTGCCTATACAAGGGATGTTTCACTTTCATTTTCCCCCACTATTTTTAGCGAGTACCCCAATTATTTTTAATCAAAATCTTGAAGGGGATAGCATATGCTTGTCATATAAGTTCATTCTTCAAATGAATCCATCTTAGTAAGTTTTATGAGTCCTTGGAAGGAGAAACTCGATCTTGTCATGGTGACAATTCTTTCTGTGTAAACATTTTTATCAAGCTCGATAGAAGGATAACTTGGTATATTTTTTATATTTAGAGAATTTGAAAAAGAGACAAAAAAAAACGTCATTATGTCCCTTTTCATAATTTGTCCCTCGAACTCGAAAAGGTAGAAAAAAATATTTGAGGGAACCTCTCGACCATGTCAACCAAGGTGTACCTTTTTCTGTAAATAGTCAATCTCAACCCAAAAAAGGGGTAAACATATACTGAGATGACGTTAAATAATTTAATTTAACAAGTTTGAAAAGACAAGTACTTGGTGATCTTTTCATATTTTGAGAGTCAGAAAGGAGCTTAAAGATGACTCCAGGGGGGTTCCTTTTTCATTTATTTTTAACGAGTCTAAAAAAGAGATAATACAGAACTCGTTCAATTAGTAAAAAATGAACATCGAGTCCACCAAAAGGGACCTGTAATTGCACAAAGACAACCACGCATCATTAGTATCGAGAAAAATAATAAAATATTGGGAGAAAATAAGTTTAAAACTTATAAATAGACCAAAAGTAAAAACATTTTTACCATTTCACTTGGAGTAACTTGGAGAGTGCATTTTACCCCATTTTCTTCAATTTTTCAAGCAAGTAGTGTGGGAGATCAATGGCATCATTTCACAAACTGTCAATTGAAGGTAAGAGCTCCGCCTTTTCTCTTGCATTTCATTATGTTTGCATGCTTTTTCATTGATATTTTTCTTTCCATAAGGGAGGATTTCAATTTTTTATAGCAAGGGCGATCATCGCAGGTTTCCTCTGTTGGGTGTGGAGCATGATTATTTAGAGGTCTTTGTTTCAATTGGATGTATACCCCAGGAAGTTTGTACACCCCTCCACATGTGGGGGTGCGGGGGGGACTTGTTCCCCCCACCGCGGGGGTTCAAGGGGGTCGATTCCCCCCGGCTAGGGGGTCCGGGGGCCAACGGTCCCCCGACAGGGGTTTCAGGGGTAGCGCCCCCGAAGCTAAAAATATATGTAAATTGCCTTGTAAAAGTATAGTAATTTCTAGTCAATCTGGGTCATTCATTAGGTAGATTATCTGGAGGTAGAACTTATGTTTAGTTAAGGGTTTTTTTCCCTAGAAGGAAACCCCTCTCTTTGTATGAGGGCATTGTATTGAGACTGTGTAATAGATTTGTATTCTTCGAGCGAGAAACAGAGAAGCAATACTTGAGAGAAAACAGAGGATATTGCAGCGGATATGTTGTAGGTTGTGTCTCTTCATTTTCTTAGATAATAAAAAGGAAGGACTGGTTGTTCGGGGTGGACGTAGCCCAAACTGGGTGAACCACATATATCTATGTCTCTCTAATTTTTATGTGTTTTCTGTGTTTATATTTCTGCTGTATTCTATGTGTTCCATTGCTCTCTAATTTATAATGTTCTAAAAACTGGTATCAGATTCGAAGTTCTATTTGGCTCTAAAACTCGCAGGAAATAAGGGTTCCTCGTTTGAGTGGGAGCAATGTCGGAATATGATAAGTTTAGGGTCGAGAAATTTAACGGCCAAAACTTCTCACTGTGGAAGATGCAGATGGAATATTATCTGTATCAAAAAGATATGTACCTACCATTAGGCGGAAAAACAAAGATCGGGTATGATAGATGAAGAATGGAACCTTCTCGATAGAAAGGCACTCAGAATAGTACGGTTGTGCCTCGCAGTGTCGTTCGCCTTCAACATTTCGAAGGAAACAACGACAGAGGGTTTGATTAAGGTGGTGAAACTATATGAAACACTCTCGGCCTCAAACAAGGTATTTCTTATGAAACAGTTATTTAATATGAAAATATCAGAAGGTGGATCTGTTGTAGACCATTTAAATGATTTTAATATTGTTACAAGTCAATTAAGTTTTGTAGGGGTAAACTTTGATGATGAAGTTAGAGCTCTGTTATTCTTGTGCTTATTGCCAGAAAGTTGGAATTGTTTAGTAATGGTCATTAGTAACTCTGTTTCTAGATCGAGGACTTTAAAGTTTGATGAGGTTGTCAGTGCTATCCTTAGTGAGGAAATGCGATGGAAAGGCTCTGGTGAGACATCGAATAATGCTTTGAGTGTAGAGTCTAGGGGAAGAAAAATTGAAAGAGGAAAGAGCTCAGGATTCGCAGTAAATCAAGGAAAGGTAGATCCAAGTCCATATCAGGGATAGTGTGCTGGAAATTTGAAAAGAAATGACACCTAAAGAAAGACTATAGATCTTGGAAGGGAAAAGAAGGAGATGCACAACAAGAAAACAATCATGAAGCAAATGTGATAGGTGAGGTGTTACAAGATGCTTTGATTCTTTCTTTTGAAAATATTACTGATTCCTGGGTTGTAGATAGATTCAGGGGCCTCATTCCATGCCACACCTAATAAGAAATATTTTCATGACTATATTCAAGGAGATTTTGGACAAGTCCATTTGGGTGATGATAAACCCTGTAAAATTGTTGGAATGGGTAAGGTGCTTGTAAAACAACAGAATGAAAACCAATGGCTACTAAAGGAGGTAAGGCATGTTCCAGATCCGAAGAAAAATCTGATTTCAACAAGGCAGTTAGGTGGTGAAGGTTGTGAGACAACTTTCACAGCTAAAGCTTGGAAGGTCACCAAAGGAGCCCTGGTAATAGCAAAAGGTGCAAAGGTTGGTACATTGTATTTATGAAATGGTATTTCTAACTCCGTTAATGCTTTAACTTCCAAAGGAGCAGATGCAACATTATGGCATCATAGGCTCGGACACATGAGTGAGAAGGGGATGAAGATTCTTCACTCAAGGAATTCGTAACCGAGTTTGAAGAATGTTGATTTGGACTTCTGTGAGAATTTCATTTATGGAAAATAGAAGAAAGTCATATTTCTCAGAGTTGGGAAAGAAAAGAAGAGCAAAAAATTAGAGCGTGTGCATAGAGATGTATGGGGACCTGCTCAGGTATCATCTCTCGATGGCTCTCGTTATTATGTTACTTTTATTGATGATACAACTAGAAAAACTTGGATTTATTGTATTTAGAATAAATCTGATGTATTTGATACTTTCAAGAAATGGAAAGCTTTGGTTGAGATTGAGACAGGAAAGAAATTGAAGTGTCTCAGATCAGACAATGGAGGTGAATATTGCAGCAAAGAGTTTGATAGATACTATACAGAGCATGGAATTTGCAGAGAGAAGACAATTCCAAGAACACCACAAGAAAATGGTGTGTCAGAAAAAATGAACAGAACAATCATGGAGTGTGTAAGGTGCATGAGATTGCATGCATGATTGCCTTTACAATTTTGGGCAGATGTTGTAGATACTGATGTTTATCTAATAAATAGAGAGCCTTCAAGTTCCTTGGATGGTAGTGTTCCAGAGGAAGCATGGACTAGTAAAAAGGTAAACTACTCTTTTTTAAAGCCTTTTGGTTGTGAAGCCTTTGTCCATATTAAAAAAGAAAATAGAACAAAGCTTGAGGCAAAGTCAAAGAAATGTACCTTTATTGGATATGGTGTTAATGATTTTTGTTATCGCTTATATGATTATGAAAATCACAAAATCATTAGGAGAAGAGATGTAATATTCAATGAAAAGGTCTTGTGTAAGAATCGGTTGCAGGAAAAGAAACAGGAAAAAGAAAACAAGGAATACACAGTTCTTGATGAGATCATTGAAAAAGTAAAGGTGCCTGAAAATAATAATAATCAACAAACACAACAACGTCAACCACAACAACAGAAACAGGCACCCCAAACACCTGAAAGTGGTGTTAGAAGATTTACGGATAAGTATACCCCTTGAACGATACTCTCCTTCATTATATTATTTATTGTTGACTAATTCTGGTGAACTCGAATGTTATGAAGAAGCAATGCAGGTTGAAAGCAGGAAGAAGTGGGAGCTAGCCCTGGAAGAAGAGATGGACTCCTTAATGCATAACTAGACTTGGGACTTAGTTAGGTTGCCTACAGGTAAAACTCCATTGCAGAATAAATGGGTTTACAGGCTAAAGGAATAAGATGGAGGAAAACAAAGGTACAAAGCTAAACTTGTGGTGAAGGGGTTTCACAAAAGAAAGGTATTGATTTTGATGAAATATTTTCTCCTGTTGTTAAAATGACTTCAATTAGAACTATTTTAAGTCTAGTAGCAGTTGAAGATTTTCATCCTGAGTAGTTAGATGTAAAGATAGCCTTTCTCCATGGGGATTTAGAGGAAGAGATATATATGTAGCAGCCACAAGGATATGAGGTAAAATGGAAGGAGAAACTAGTGTGCAGGTTGAAGAAGCGCTTGTATGGCTTAAAACAAGCTCCAAGGCAGTGGTATCTAAAATTTGAGAAGTTTATGTCTGAACAAGGTTATACTAGATGTCACTCTGATCATTGTGTTTATCTGAAAAAGCAAAAAGATGGTGGCTATATTATATTGTTATTGTATGTAGATGGCATGCTTGTTGCAAGGTCTAACATGCAGAAAATAAATGTGCTCAAAAGAAAATTGGAAAATTCATTTGCAATGAAGGATTTGGGAGCTGCAAAACAAATCCTTGGTATGAGAATAACTAGAGACAGGAAAAATCGCAAATTAACATTCTCTCAGAATGAGTACATACAAAAGGTGTTGAAAAGATTTAATATGCACAAGGCAAAACTAGTTTGTACACCTTTTGCTAGCCATTTCAAACTTAGTAAGGAGATGTGCCCAAAGACCCAAGAAGACATGGATTATATGTCTAAAGTTCCAAATGCATCAGCAGTTGGAAGCTTAATGTATGCAATGGTCTGCACAAGGCTTGATATTGCACATGTAGTGGGAGTTGTAAGTAGGTACATGAACAATCCAGAAAAAGAACATTGGATGGCAGTGAATGGATTCTCAGATATTTGAGAGGTACCACAAATCAAGCATTATGCTTTGGTGGTTCAAACATTTCTCTATAGGGATATGTTGATGCAGATATGGCAGGTGACAGAGATAACAGGAGGAGCACTACAGGATATGTATTTATTGTAGGTGGAATAGTTTCCAGTTGGGTTTCAAAAATCCAAAGTGTCCTTGCACTTTCAACAACAGAAGCAAAGTATGTTGTTGCTACAGAGGCTAGTAAAGAAATGATTTGGTTACAAAGGTTTATGGATGAATTGGGTAAAAAGAATGATATGGGAACATTATACAATGATAGCCAAAGTTCCATTCATTTGCAAAGAACTCAACATTTCATTCTAGGACTAAACACATACAACTCAAGTACCATTCATACGATCAGTGTTGGAATATGGAGAGTTGAAGCTAGAAAAGATACACACTAGCCAGAATCCTATAGATATGCTAACAAAAGTTGTAACCAGTGAGAAACTGAGAATATGCTCAGTTTCAATTATTTTTCAAGGATGATGATGAAGATGAGAAATAACCAGGTCCAAAGAGGAGTCATTGTCCAACAAATGAAGCAGTGGTGGAATTGCTACAATCATTCTCCAAGTGGGAGATTGTTGGGTGTGGAGCATGATTATTTAGAGGTCTTTGTTTCAGCCAAATGTATACCCCAGGAAGATTGTACACCCCTCCACACGGGGGGGTGCGGGGGGGGACTTGTCCCCCCTGCAGGGGTCTGGGGGCTAGTCATCCCCCGGCGAGGGTTTCGGGGGCAGCGCCCCCGAAGCTAAAAACAAATGTAAAATTGTCGTGTAAAAGTATAGTAATTTCTAGTCAATCTAGGCCGTTCATTAGGCAGATGATCTGATGGTAGAATTTATGTTTAGTTTAGGGTTTTTTTCCCTAGAAGGCAACCCCTTTCTTTATGAGGGTATTGTATTGAGGCTATGGAATATATGTGTATTCTCAGAGCAAGAAACAGATAGGTGCGACTGTAAGAGAAAACAAAGGATATTATAGCAGATCTGCTGTAGGTTGTGTTTCTTCATTTTTGTTGGATAATAGAAAGGAAGGATTGGTTGTTTGGGGTTGATGTAGCCCAAACTGGGTGAACCATGTATATCTATGTCTCTCTGGTTTTATGTGTTTGTGTTTTTCTGCATATTATATGTATTGCATTTCTCTGTCATTTATATTTTTTCTAACAAGCCTTAGTCATTTCCTTTTCCAATTTCCTTAGCCATAAAAAATCAAATGAACACCCCTTAGGATGTCTTGCCCAACATTCAACTTGAAATAAGCATCCCATCAACGGTGGTTATTATTTTTAACTTTTATTACATGGAATTTTCACTAGGGCTATTACAGAACCCTCCCCCTTGGGGGACACCATCCTCAATGTTTAATCACACATATACCTTAGCAAACCACTCAAAAGAAGACATACTACTCATGGATCTTTATAACATAGCTCGATGTAGTATTTACAATGATCACCCCACTGAGTACCAATCCACATGACATCATAGCAACATGAAAACATAACCACATGATAGCATAGTAACATGACAACATAATCATAATGACATGACACCCATACTGCTTAGTGGAGCTTTATAACATAGCTCATGGTGGTATTTACATCCTTATCATATGTACATATAAAAATATCACCAAAACACCATATCAAAGCATATACCAAAACACCATCTCAAAACTTCTTTGCCTCAATTGGCAAACAAGGAAGGATACATAGCCCACATCTGATCTGACATCTCCCATGTAGCTTCATTGGGCCCAAAGTTCTTCCATTGCACTTTAACTTGCTCGATTGCTTAGTTTTGGAGCATGAGCACCTTTTTATGTAATATACAGTAAGGGTCCCACTAGAATTCTCCATCTAGTTCCACCTACAATACAAACCAGTTGATCACATGATCAACATACTTAATATACTTCTTAAGAAATGACACATGGAAAACATCATGGACTTTCACTGTCGGAGGCAATGCAATTTGATAGGCTACTGGTCTAATCCTCTCAATGATACTGAAGGGTCCACAAAACCGTGGTGCCATCTTGGCACAAGATCCAATCTGCAAGGAGATCTTCTTCAGTTTGATGCGCAAGTGCACTTGTTCCCCAACTTGGATCTCCTTGAACAACCTGTTCCAATATACATAACTCTTCTTCTGATCTTGTGTTGTCTTTAAATTTTTCTTGATCATGTGCATTTCTTATTTCATGTCTGCCAACATATTTGGTCCAATAAGTACCATGTTCACTGAATCACTCCAATTGATAGGAGTGTTACATCTCCTCCCATACAATGCCTCAAAAGGACTCATCCTCAATGACTCGTGATAACCATTGTTGTATGTGAACTCTACCAAGGGTTGATACTCTTCCCACTTCTACTGGTGATGCATCACATACATCCTCAAGATGTCCTCCAATATCCTATTGACCCTCTATGTCTGTCCATATGTCTACATATGATAAGTTGTTTTGAAGGCCAACTCTATGCCCAAACCTGCAAATAAATCCTTCCAAAACTTGGAAGTGAACTTCACATCCCTATCCAAAACAATATTCTTTGGAACACCATGCAATCTAACCACATCTCTAATTAATATTTGTGCCACGTCGCTAGCTGAGAATGTAGACTGCACTAGAATGAAGTGTGAAACCTTTGGCAACTTGTCCACCACAACCATGATGGAATCATTTTGTCTCATTGTCTTTGGATACCCTGTGATGAAGTCCATGGAAAGACCTCCCATTTCCAATTTGGAATCATGATCAGTTGTAGTATTCCACTTGGATGTTTGCACTACCTTCACTCACTGACAATCAAAACACCTAGCCACAAACTCTGTTACATCCCTCTTCAGATTCAACCAAGAATAAAATTTCTTCATTGCAGTCAATGTCTTCTAGTAACCCGGGTGACTTGAATAAGGTTTTGCATGAAACTCTCTCAGGATCACCTTCTTGAGATCGCTGCTATCTAGCACATATATATTGTCTTTGAATCTGATCAATCCATCTATTTCAAGACAATAATACATACCCTGTGCACCTACACCTGTACCTATACTTCCACCTGTACCTATACTACCACCTGTACCTGTACCACTACATATACATGTACCTTCACCTGTACCAGCACCTTGCTGCAACCTACGCACAATCTCCACATACCTGACATCTTGTTGACTTGCCTGTAAGATGCTATCCTATAAGTCTGTCCCATAGGAGATCATAACTGCCATTTACTTGTACCTGTCTACTAAGAGCATCTTCCACCCTATTCTCTTTACCTTTGATGTACCTAATATCGAAATCAATCTCATTGATTGTAGCCAACCATATAACTTGCTTAGCATTCAAATTCGGCTGGCCAAACAAATATCTCAACCCAATATGATTACTCATAAGTACAAACCTCTAGCCAAGAAGATAATGTCTCCACATCTTCAATGCACGTATGATCGTTGCTAACTCAAGATCATGTGTTAAGCAGTTATTCTCATGCCCATTTAGTTGTTGGGACTCATAGAATACCACCTATCCATCCTACATAATGACTCCACCAAGTCCTCTCTTGCAAGCATATGTACGTACTACAAACTCCTTGTCTGGATCTGCAATCTGTAGCATTGGAGCATGTGTCAACAACTGCTTAAGCTACTCAAAGCTAGCCTCACACTCCTCTGTCCATTCAAACTTCTTACCTTTCCTCTGCAATGATGTAACATGATAAGAAATTTGTGAGAAGTTCTTGATGAAAATATGATAATAGTCTTCCAGACCCATGAAATATCTCACCTCATCCACACTCTTAGGAGCTACCCATTCCATGATGGCTCTTATCTTTTCTGCATCTACTACAATGCTCCTTGGAGACAACATGCCCCAAGTAGTGTGCCTCATTTTGAAAGAAATTGTACTTTCTAATCTTAGAATACAACTGATTCTCTCTCAACAACCTCAACATTGTTGCTAAATGCCCAACATGCTCTTCCTCATTTTCTGGAATATACCAATATATTGTCAATGAACACAATAAAAAACTTGTCCAAATACAGATGTAACACACTATTCGTCAAGCACATAAACATAGCTAGAGCATTAGCTAATCCAAATAGAACTACAACAAACTCATAATGCCCATACCTAGTCTTGAAAGTTGTCTTGTAAATTTCCTCCTCTTTGATGCATACCTGATGGTATCCGGATCTTCAATCAATCTTCAAGAACACTGCTACTTTCTTCAGCTGACCAAACAAATCATCAATCCTTGGTAACCTATATCTATTCTTGATGGTCACTTTGTTCAATTTCTTGTAGTCAATGCATAATCTGAGAGTTCCATCTTTCTTCTTCACAAACAATACATTGCTCCCCAAGGTGATACACTTGGCCTAATGTATCCCTTGTCCAACATTTCCTTCAAATTCAATTTTAACTCGACCAACTTAGGTGTGCTCGTAATATAAGGTGCTTTTGACGCTAGATTTGTCCCTAGAACTAACTCAATCAAAACGTCTACCTCCCTGTGAGGTGAAAACTCTGTAATGTCCTCTGGAAATACATCCTGAAATTGTTGCAAAACTGGGTACCTGCTCAACACATCTGTGTCCTCAACTTCCTTGCCCTTATCACTAGAAATGTGCCCTGCAATTAACACACACCCTTTCCTTTAGATATGATTTTCTTGCATAACTGTCACCATCCTAACTGATGTGGCTTTCTTCTTACCCTGAAAGACTCTTGGTTCCCCATTTTTGTCAACACACTCAATGGATTTGTCATAACAGTCTACCTTGGTTTTACGAAGATACAACCAATCCATGCCCATCAATGTACTGTATGATCCCAACGGTAATCCATTTAGATGTGCTATGGTAGGCATACCATTCAAATCAAATGCATAAGCTCTTACCCAATGATGAAATCGCTTCTTTGTACTTGTATTCAATTGCACTAACCAAGACTCTACATGAAATTTCTTACTCAAACCACACTTACCCACCAAGTCAGGACTAACATAGCTATAATTAGATCTAGGGTCAGTCAAAATAGAAATAAATTTATCACAAAGCTTACCTTCCATCTCAATGATTAATACCCGGTGTTTTGTCTGTCTGTTTTCCATTGCCACATAAATATGAGGAATGTTCTACCTTACATCCCCCAATAGTTTGTACCTCCTTTGCATTGTATATTTGAGGCCTACCACCCTGATATTGTGGACAATCTCTCCTAAGGTGCTCCTCACACATGTCCAACACTCCAACTGACTAGTGCCCTCACCTCTATACTACTACTGTTGTGACCCATGTCCCTGTCTAGTTGCATTAAACTTCTTTTGTGGTGCCATATTTTCCTTCCCATCTGCATTTTGAGGCCTTGTTCTCTTAGGCTTCCATTTATCTTTACCTTTTTCCTTCCCTTTCCATACTTGCTGAGATTCATTCTTACGCTTTGACTGTTCATGGCAATGCTTCATTTTCCCAATGACTTCCTCAAGTAACCGAGGCTCATCATACTCAATCATATCTCTAAATGCTAATGGTAAACCATTGAAAAATATTTGAACTTTAACCTTCTCATCTGTAAGATATGATACATACCTCAATAGCTCCAGAAACTTGGTCGTGTACTCTTCATTTGTCATTAACCCCATCTTTAGCTCATAGAATTATTTGGCTTTACTATTGTAGTATCTCTCTAACAAGTACTTCTTCCTGAAAATCCTCTTGAACTCCCGCCAACTCAAGTCATCTGTCTTAATGTCTCTGACTTGCTTAACATCGTCCCACCAGATGTCTACTTTACGTTTCAAGCTGAAGATAGCTATTATGGCCTTCATGTTATCTGTGTACTCATGCAACTCAAAGAATTTGTTCATCCCAAGTATCCAAACTTATACATCTTCCAGCTTCTTCACATCTCCATCAAATGTAGGTGGATTTTGGTTCTTGAATTCATCTGGTAAGTACCCTTTATCATTCCTACTGTAGAAATTCTAACTATAGATTAACCTGATAATGCAATATAACTAAAGCAAAATACTTTAATATACTTCTATAATAAAACTAGCAGAAGCTTAATAGATTTGAGCAAGATCGAGCAGAATGCATATAACCAGAAGAAGAAT